>JAOQMM010000007.1:4255761-4269575 GCA_027563515.1 Erythroxylum platyclados
TAGAACCAACTATCAAAGTCAATAAAACATTCAAGGGGTTTTATAATTCCCTATTATATTGCATTTTTCTTGGTTTTATTAATTTGATACTGTATTTCCTTGTTATATTGTAGCATGAGGTTTTTTTGCAGGCTAATGAATCATTATTCGTGAAGACAGGTGGAAGCAAGTTGTAGATTATAGATCTAGGTTGAGTGAAGCACTTGTTGCGAAGTCCAACTAAAACACTCATAAAGAAGCACTAATTGGAGTTAAACCCAATAATTAGGTGTTTTTGTTTTGATTGAGTAGTTTGTAGGATTTTAATTAGTTATTTAGATGTTGTCGTAGTTTTATTCTTATGGTTTTAATTTTGTTACTTAGGTTGAGATTTGATGGAGTTCCATAAGCCATGAAGCCAACATCACCCTGATGCATCAGATAAGATTAACCAGAACTAGATGGATGTTGATTACATTGGACAAGACTAGAAATCTTTTACTATCAAGGGAATGCTAACAATCCTCACATCCTCCCATTATTTTCATATTTTTTTATTTTTATTGCATGTTTTATACATTAAGGACAATTTACAACTTAAGTATGAGGGAGCACCTTGGCAATTACGCTTATCAATTTTGTTACAATTAGTTTAATAATGCATAATTTAGGAAATTTTTTAAAGGAAGTTGACTCAGATAACTCATTATGAGTTTGTTTGTGATTTTGATTTGATTTGTTATACACATAGTTATAAGTTTTGATGATAAAGTTGATTTCAATTTAGTTAATTAATTTTAAGATTGGATACTTTGTTTGCATTATGATACTTTGTGTATAATTTGTACATGCATTGAGTTAAATGTGAATGCTCTTATCCATATATAAAGAAAGAAAGAAAGAAAAAATGTTAGTATGTGAATAAATAAGCATAAACAATTTCACTCTACTGGCTTTGTACCGATAAAAAGTTTGAAGTTAAAAAGTGACGCTAGTAGCCATTTGAGATAGTGATCTAATTGAGTAACCGAGAGTATTAATTTGAAGGTATTTACTTTAGTGTTAAAAGGCTAGGTGACTTTTCAAACAAGCTTCTAAATGATTCTATGTTGTTTAAATTTAGTTTTTATTTTTTTAATGAGCATATGAAAATGTTTAAAAGTTTTTGCATTTTTTTAATGTATATTCACTTTATACATGAAGTAGAATGGTATGAATTGAGTCAAAATTTGAAAAATTATGGATTTAATTGGATTGATTTATAATTTGATGCATGTAACTAATTGCTTAACAATTTAATGAACTTCATAATTAAATACACACTAGAGAATCTTGATGGATATCTTAGATGTGTTTAAAGCTTTCCTAGAGTTGTTTATCGAGAGTAAAGAAATTGATTTACTTAAAAATAAGAAAATGTTTAAGTGTGAGGGAGTTTGATAAGAGTTAAATTGTTCATATTTTATGTTTATATTTAGTACATTTTGCTTGTTTATTTGAGCGTTTTTATTGCCTCTAGTACTTAATTCATTCATATTATATATTTAGGTTGTAATTTACTTATTTGGAGCAAAAGGAATGAATTGGGGCAAGTTTGAGGGAATTTGGAGTTATTTTGACTAAGTTATGAAGAAGTTGGAAAAGTGCATGGGTTCCAAGACACCTATGCTTGTGGTTATGTACTTTAACATGGCCATGTTTCACGTAAGACAAGTTGTTTAAAAGTTTTAGAGAGTTACACAGTCTTCAACATACCCATGTTGATGCCTATGTTTATATTATGGGCCTATATTTACTCTAGATTCAATGGTTTCATTATTTCTTAAAGTACGCAGCCACCAAACATGCCTATATTGATGCTCATATACCACCCACAAAGACATAAGCATAATTGATGAATTTCCATAATCTAATGAACTTTAGAATAATTTGATGTGTAAAATCATGATTGCATGAGCAATCATAGAGGGGTTTGAGTTCTAGATATTATTAATTCACTAACTGATTTTTAGTGCAATTATCATTCTATTTTATCATTGTGTTGATTTATTTTAGTTTATTATTTTAAATTTTTATTTTTATCAATCAATATCATCAATATTTTGGTTTAACCTCTTATGGAAGAACTCCTTGAACCTTAAAGCATTAGTGATCACTTGGCTAGTCATCAAGAATATAATCAGAACCAAGAGCAAGTGGTTAAGATCATTAGATCCTATATGTGTTTTGTGTAAAGAAGCAGAAGAAGATAGGGATCATTTGTTCTTTTAATACAAATATTCCAAAGCTTTGTGGAGCAGAATCCTGCATATGTTGGCTGATTATTATTCTTCGTATGATTGCATAGTAACTCTTAACTGGATTATTAGAACCGATAACCAATAGATGCAAGATGGAGCATTTTACAAGATAGCTTTCACAACAACAGTCTATTCTCTATGGAAAGAAAGAAACAAGAGGATCTACAAGGTGGAGGAAGTAAACAAGTACCAATTAGCTAAGGAAATAATTAGCTAGATATGAGCCTTAACAATTGCAAAATTAGCCCAGCATAACCTATCTATTGGAATTAAGAGCAGATGGAATTTGTAACGTATAGAAATTGATCTAGCTACTCGTTTTTAGTTAATAGCATCATTTTGGTGAATTCATTGTAATGCTGGGATAACTTTGCTATAGTTAATGAAATCTTCATTCATTTTTCAAAAAAATTATCACCAATATTTTTCAATTAGATAATATATTATTACTAGTACCTATAGTCCTTATTGGATCAACTCATATTTATTAGTGCTAGATATAGCTATCCTGTATGCTTAGGATAAAAACATAAATCATCACAATCAATGTTCTAGTGGCTATATGGAAATTGCAGCTTCCCACACTTCTGTTCTGTGAGTTTTGTTTATAAATGGCTTGTGAGTATAAGCTTTATTTCTTTTATATAATTATGAAGCAATTGTTCTTTTTGAGGAACTTATGTCCCTTATAATGTATAATATAATTATTAGGCTCCCGAATCCTTTTACCTTTTTTTTCCTTCTTGAACTCCTTCTTATTTCTTACTTAAACCCCTTCTAACCCTAGAGAGTTAGGTAGTTTTTCCATAGGTTTTTTTCTTCAAATAAATAGTTTATTGCTAATAAAAATGGATTATAAGCATGCTAAAATACCCATATAATCAAGTACTACATCAAATTATCACCATATAGTACAGTAATCAATCAATATGAATTTTCCATTCCATTACATGTGTCTTAAAGCTTCTGCTCCATATATCTTTATCCTCTAATGCATGGTAACCTCGTGTTTAAAAGCCTCTTTTTATAGTTTTGTACCAGTTCTTATCTTATAACTCCTTCATTGTTATTTAGCTTCATAAGTAATGACTATATGTTATGCTTTATATAGGTTACCTTGTTACATGTCCCACCTTTCTTCTGGTTTGGTTGCATCTGAGTGCCTCCCTTATAAGCTCCAAAAACTTTTAAGTCCCATTGTTAATATTCTCTTCGAGTTTACTATAAGCATGAATAATGATTTTATCTTATTCACTTCTTGCATGGTTATATACCTACTCTGGAAGATGAATGTGAATATAGTACTCACCAAACAATTCTCTATGCCCATGCTATCTAATACATTAAGTAATTCAAATATTTTCAAAGAATAAGTTGCTTCCTAATGCTTATTAAGGAAAACTCCAAATTTCTTTCTTTGGTTTCTCCTAGTGCTTAAATTGCCTAGGATTTCTTTCCTTCCAAATAATTTATAAGTAGTTCCAAGTCCAAGTAAGTACAAAACAATTTCACCTTTAGGAATGCCATTGTTATTTTATGGCCATAGGAATACAAGTTAATACGCTAATTCATGTGATCTTTGACTGAATTCTTTATAGACTTTTAATAACAACATTTAAAGAATAAATGAGACATAGTTTCATCCATTACCTTATGTAGAACATAAGTCTTTTGTAATTGGAGGAATTATAGTTTGTCTATTGTTTTTATTATGTTCCTTACTACCAACCACATTTGAAAGGTTGGCATAAGGTTTTTGCTCCATACAAGCTTGTATCAGGCTCTCCTCGGTCTTATCCAGTCTCTACAAGCTTTATTTGTGAATTTCCCATTATAATGGCTATTCCATTTGTAGCAGTCCCTCATTACTATATCAGGACAATAATCAAGGATCAAGTGACTTATTTTTCCTTGATGATTATACCACTATCCTTCTTTAATATGCATGTATTCCTTAACTTGATTAGGGACTTACCTTATAGCTTAGACAACTGATGAATTTTTTATTAGTGCTTTACTGCTTACGTATTGTCATACTATAAAAATCCTACAACTTATATTTTGATTTAGTATACTTCTTATCTTGAGTAATTGAGCTATAAACCTTGAGTGAGAGACTTGGTTTGAAAGAGTCCAATCACTTGTACCCCTTAATATGAAATTATGCATCCACTTCATCTATAAGGAATCCTTATCAACTGGATTTAATCTTCTTTCATTCATCATACCAAATAAAAATTTTCTCATTAGTCTATTAATTGTCTTGACTAGGCCTTTAGATAAGAACAAGTGATCACTCTAATAAATATTTATGGAATTTATAATATAATTTAATAATTGTAACTTACCCCTAAAGGATAGATCCTTATTGGTCTAACTTCCTAATCTCTTATGAATTTTTTCTATCAATGGTAAGCATTCTTTAAATTGTAACTTTTTTGTAACCAAATGCAACCCATTAGAAGGGTTTCTTAATATACATTTCTATTAGGTATTAAGTCTCACTACATGTCGGATTACACTAGAGGCAAGTATATGTAACTCTTATTATAGTGCGTCCAATCTCTAAAGCATTCTAAATTGTTTAAATATCTCCATAGATATTTATTTATCAAGAATAAGGAAAAAAATCTCCTAGTGAAGCCCAGTCTTTATTTTCTACTCTACTTTTAGCTTTCATTCCTCAATTTACTTGAATTCTCTATTGTTCAGGATTGGTGATACATATCCCTACTTCCTTCATATTATCATAGGATTGTATATTTAAATTTACTTATGAGTAGACTAAAGTTGCACCTCTTATGTATTGTTCCTTTTAAGGAATTTATATTTCCAATAGGTTCCTGTGTCTTATTACTTTAGTGTTAGAATTAGTAGCATTTGAGGGTAGCTTCAAAATTGGATTTGTTCTTCCCTTATTTTATTTGCTTTTCCATATAAGATCAGGTTATTTCTTGTAGCTCTTTAGTTACTTATCTTGTTCTCCATTCTTTAGTCTTATTAGATCTTTGTAATCACCCCTAATGAATCTTTTTTTAGTTAGCTTCTGGGCTTTTCCTTGCTCTACTAGTAAGTCTCTAATAGTATGAAAATGTAATTGAATCCTCACAAAAAGTGCCATTAGTGCCAAGCCTTAACAAAGGAATTGCCTTAAGGAGCTTACGTATCCCTACCAACATTCATATATGGATATATCTTATTCTTTTTAAGGAGGCTATTTGCTCATCCATTCCTATTAGAGTGTCAATATAGCTAGCCAAATGGCTAAACCCATTGGTGGACCAGTAATCCAAAGGGATGCTATATATATTGATTTATAATACAACTTTTTTTTTCTTAACTACCTCAAATTTCATCCCAGACTACCATAGTGAGAGATGCATATGTTTGAAATTGTAGTACCATGGACCATACTTGATAATTTTTTTAGTTTCAGCTCTATAATAGAAGTTAAACAAGAATAACTTATCTTCACTCAAAATAAATTCCTTTAAACCTAATGATATTTGTATGTATATAGCCTAAGAATGGATGAGCGGGAAACCTTATCTCTTCTTTAAAATAACCCAACTAGGGTTACATTTCATTTACTAGCACCCTTCTTAAAAACTTCTAAGGTTAGAGCTACAATTGAGGATCCTTTTGAGTTTTTAGGTGGGTAATGGTGAAGCCTTACTTGAGATGGATCACCTATCACTTGTTTCTAACTTGTTCTTGAGTTCCTAGTCTATAGATAGGATAAAGACTAAGATAGAGTAGAAAATGATGAAGTGATGGCTTTAAAGACATGATTCAAAATAGGCCCTAAACCTTAGTCTAGAGAAGTAGGGGTCTGATAAACAAGTAAGAGGGTCATACCTGAAGCAAGAAGTGTAGGGGAGAGAGAAGCCAGAGCATAAGGTTTTAGTGAGGAAGTAACCAAAGGAGGAAAAGTAGATAGGTCCATGATGGAAATCTAGTTAGAATGGGATAAAATGTCAAACATTGTTGTATAAATGAGGAATGGAAAAGACTAAATAGGGACATATTAAAATAATTATTATTAAAAATACCAATAAAATTATCTAGAATTAGCCTAGGTTAAACTAGATAAGTAGTAAGAAATGAAGTAGAATACAGGGTAGAATGAGGGAGGAGAACAAGAAGAAAGAAGTTGAAGGGTTAAAGAAAGGCTAGAGGTAGGTGAAGGAGAGATTTGATTCCAACAACTAGAGGAGAGAGAGAAAGGAGGAAGTCAAAGGAAGATAAATATAATACTAAAAGAAGTTGGTTAAAGATCATAATGGTTGTAATTTAAGCAAAGTGTGGATAGTGTAACATTTAGTAGCAGTAGCGAACATTTAAGATTTTGAGATATCAAGGGATGGAAAGGGATAAACATCTATCAAAATGGTATATATATGATCAAATTAGTGTCGTTAACTAGAATTTGGGAAATTGTTTTTAGGAATTTAATAAAAACTTAATTTGAAAGGATATGACTTATATTGACTTTACATATAACAAACTTGCAAATCTGTTCTTAATGGTTTAAACTCAATTACACCATTTAATTTGATACCTAAGTACTACTAGTGAAGTTTTTAATGCAAATGTTAAAAAAGAGATACATTTATTAAATGATGAAAAAAATAGGTAAATTCCTTAAACAAATGTACAAGTAAGTTAAAGAACGCATTATGAAACATACTAAAAATTATATTATCAAGCTAACAAGCCAAAGAAATTAACAACTTCTAAAAAAGGTAATTTGATTTGCATACACTTAATAAAGAATCTAATTTTGTCAAAATATGATAAATTGATTACACTTACTTGTCTTTACCTATTTGGTGAATAAATTCAACTCATAAACACAAAATGCTTTTCAGAATATGATAAATTGATTACACTTACTTATCTTTACCTATTTGGTGAAGAAATTCAACTCATAAACATAAAAAAAATTAAGCGATGGAGATGTGCTCTATTTGTTTACTTTTTATTTAATATGAACTTACAACGTTTAGACAATATATGATGATGTTGTAATTTTTCAATAAAATCATCGATTTTCTGATCTTTGTTTTAAATACTTGATCTCAGTCTTACTTTATTGAACAATCAACGTTTTTCAATTCCTCCATTTGTAAATTGATTTTAGTCGCACTAGCTTCATTGCTCTATATTTTCCTAACATCCCCAATTTGGAATCATTTGACTCCTTGTCAATTAACTTGATTGCCCTTTTCATGCAATTTTAATTTCTTTCTATTACTAGGCACCAACTTCTATTTTTAATTCTTGGTCACTTTATATTTCCTCTCAATTATCTAGATGTGCTAGCTTGTATTTATATTCTATGTATGTGCTCTTGCCATTTTTATCAAACTACAAAAAATCTTTTATTTCCAAATTAAATTTTCGCCTTTTCTCCATATCTTTAAATTTGTTTTACTAACAATATACATTATTGAAAGCTCTTAACTTGGTTTTATCTTCAAATAAGTTTCCAATTTGTCAGAAACTCTTCAGTGGTGGAGTATTTTGCTTGTTTTGTGTTATGGTTCAAAGTCACTCCTCATTTCTCTCTATTGCTTCCCTTTGGTAAGTTCTTTCACTACTCGTATTATTTCAAGTGAGAGGCAACCATTATTAGTTTAGATTTGGAAATCTAACTTTTGACTTGCTTGCAGCTGTTTGGGTGATGTAACTAATTTTGTAGATTAGGTTGGGGTTTCTATGAGATTAATTGTGGTTTATATTTTGATTGGGATTTTCTTATTCTTCCCAGTTAGTATAGTTGCATCTTTGATTTCTTTGTTCTTAGTCTTGCTATCAATATGCTCTATCACTTTTTTAGTGTATTTCCCTATATTACATTCTTCTTCCTTTTATTGTTGCTTTACTCTAGTAATTCCTTTTCTTTTTTTGGCTTAGTGTTAGTTCGTTGGACTTTTCAGTATTGTTTGATTTGGTAGTAGCAAACTTATTCTTCAATAAAATAGGAGCTCCTGGTAACTTTTAAAAGCAGAACCATGAAGAATCAAATTGACTACTTCCTTATAAGGAAAAGTGATAAACCCACTTGTAAAGATTGCAAGGTAATACCTAATGCATGCTTGTTAACTTAACATAGGTTGGTCGTGGATCTTATAATTAAAGGTTAGGGAAGAAGAGAAGTTCTTAGAGGTGGACTAGACTTAGATGGTAGAATTTAAGAGGGGACATTGTGGAGCAACTTAAAGATAGAGTAATGTTTGGAGAAGCATGGAAACTAGAAAGAGATGTTAACCAGATATGGGAGGAAGTACTAACTCTTCTAAGAAGATGTTTGGAATTTCTAAAGGGACTAACATTAGTAAGAAAAAGTCTTAGTGGTGGAATGAAAAAATCCAAGTCAAGGTGAAGATCAAGAAGGTTACACATAAAGTTCTATTAGATAGAAACATATATGAAGAAAGGTTAGCTAGTAAAGAGAGTTACAAGTTGGCAAAGAATGAAGCAAAGAAGATAGTCTCAAAACTCAAAAGTAAAGCCAAGAGCTAAGGAATAGAAAGCAAGGGACTTGGATCAAGTTTGTTATATAAAGGATAAATCAGGGTAGGTATTCATGGATGAAGATGACATTAAGAGAAGATGTTTTTTAATGAAAACAAAGATAGTAACAATTCCTTAGGTGATCTTACCACTTGTGAGAAATAAAACAACTTCACTTATTTCCAGCATATCATAAGAGCAGAAATTAGAAGAGCTTTTGATGAAGATGAAGAGTGGAAGGGTAGTAAGACCTAGAGATATGGAAAAGCCTATGAGAAAAGGGTTTTACTTGGTTAGCTAAATTTTTTAATGTGATCCTTAAGTATCCCAAAATGTTGGATGAGTGGAGACTTAGCACACTAATCCCTCTTTACAAGAACAATATGGACATCCAAAGTTATAACAACTATAGAGGTATCAAACTACTCAGTAACATGATAAAGTTATAAAAGAGGGTGATTAAAAAGAGAGTGTGCAAACACCTATCTCGAAGAACCAATTGGGTTTCATACTAGGGAGGTCCACGATAGAAGCCATACATCCTCTTAGATAATTAATGGAATATTATAGGGATAGATAGAGGGGACTACATATGGTTTTCATTGATTTAGAAAAGGTAGGGTACTTAGAGAAGTCATGTGGAGGTGTTTAGAAGCTAAGGGAGTTCATGTTACCTATATATAAGTTATTATGGACATATATAAAGGTGTGAAGACTAGAATAAGGATGAAAAGAGGAGATACATAGCATTTTTTTTATTAATATCGGGCTATACTAAAGATACTCGTTGAACCCATTACTGCTTACAATAATTATGGATGAGCATACCAAGAATATCTAAGGAGATGCGCCTTGGTGTATATTTTTTGCTGATGAAATTCTTTTAAGGGATGAAATAAAAAAGGGAAGCCATGTGGAGGTGCTTAGAAGCTAAGAGAGTTCATGTCACCTATATACAAGTTATTAGGGATATGTATGAAAGTGTTAAAACTAGAGTAAAGATGACAGAATGGGCACCTCAGGAGTTTTATGTGACAATAAGATACCACTCAAGCTAAAATATAAATTCTACTATTTAGCAGTTAGATCAGTTATACTCTACGAGACAGAATGTTGACTCATTAAACATGTGCATAGTCATAAGTTAATAGTGACATAGATAAGGATGTTTCGTTAGAATTGCAACCTTACAAGAAGAGATAAGGTCAGGAATATAGTGATAAAATATAAGTTAGGGGTGGCTAAATTTGATAGTAAATTAAAGAAGACAAGACATAGTTGTTTTGAACATGTTAAGAGAATAATGCCAGTGTTCTAGTGAGAAGATTGTATTTAGGGACTATAAGAAGACAAGAGAATGAGCCAAGAAGAGTTAAGACAAAGTGATCAAGAATGATATGGCTCTATTAAAGTTTACCAAAGACTTGGGCCTCAATAGGAAACTTTAGTGAATTAAGATACGATTAAAGGAACCTACATAGAAAGGGCATTCTCTTCTGTAGAATTTTAAACATTTTGCTTCGATTCTTGTATCTTTTAATTAACCTAAAAGCTTTTGTTTGTAACATTTTCTCCTTCAATTATTTTATTTATTTATTTCGTATTCTTTTTCCTTTTCTTTTTCAACTGCTCGTTTGTTTTATTTATTTTTTTGTTTCTTTCTTATCTGTTTATTTAGTTACTTACTTTTATCTTTATTTCATTTTGATTTATTTTTATTTTTATTTTATTCATATTATTTTTTAATTTATGTAGTTATTTATTTATGTATCTAATTATTGTTTTCTTTCAACTGTTTCCAAAACTCATTTGTTTCTGTGAGTTTATCAAAAATAGCCTCTAATAACTATTGGTAAGGTTGCATATTTTTTGACATCCCCAGATCCTATATTTCAATAAGATTCTTACTGAGACATTATTATTGTTATTGTTATTGTTGTCTATAATCTAATTATTAAATTTTGTAATATTTAATCAAATGACTTAATTATCTTAACAAATTGTACCTAATTTTCATTTCTTCTATTTTTATGCTAGTAATATAATCCTACTCTACTCTATTATTATGTATTTTATTTTCCACTCTTCGCGCGCTCGCGCGTGTATATATATATATATATATAACTCTCGTTTCATCAAGAGCATATTAAGAGAGTTGAAAAATTGAAAAGATATTTTGGTTTTTTGCTAATAATTTTTATTTTTAAGTTGTTAGCTGTGGAGTTAATTGCCATTTCTCATTTTGTTATTATTAAAAACGGTGGTCTTTAAATTCAATTTTGTATTTTTTTTAATTGATAAACTAATCTCTGCTCTTAATTGTGTAAAGTTTTGAATTTTCGTTGATTGGTGTCACTACTCATTTCCTTTGATTGTTGGAGATAAATGTGTTAGAACTATCAAGTTTCATATTAAATTTGCAGTGTCCAATTATTAAATGGGAATTCAATTCTCTAATTCCTAAACTTTAACAAGCAATCTCACAGCACTGAAGGTGCAAGATTTGTTGCCGAGCTTTATTAGGTAGATTGGCAACATGTGCAACGGCCCAGATGGTACTTGCCGTCTGAAAGTACCCTGAACCATGGCACAATGAGCCCAAAGATAGACCTTTTTATATCTTTGATGGTAAGTAAATTGCTAAAATTTACACTGGCTCCAGTCTTCTGCAAAACCAGCATCTGTGAGATCACTCTCTTTTATCTTTCTTGCTCTCTTCCTACAGAGAGTACCAGTTACATCCATCTACATATATGAGCGCATCCGAGGTCTTGTCAGTGACTGTCCTCCGTCGACAAATATGGTTGTCCCGGTCAGGTAACGCGAGCCATCACTAATTAAATAGATGGCGGTTGATGCCAAATCGGTTTTAGGATCAAGCCATCTCTGAAGGGGTACTACTTCCTTGGCCAACTTTGCTGCTCTCTCCTTCCCCTCTGAGACAGGATACTCATCTTCAAGGTTCAAACCTCGTGCTATCGCATTAATCCTGATCTTGTATTTCCCGATCTCCATAGCTGTGTGCTGAAAACAAAAAGTTTAACACAAAAATGAAGAACACTTAAATTGTAACTGAGGATCAACAAATGCTATATTTATACTCAATTTTCAATTGCTCTGATATATTGACAATAGTATCAGATAATTCATTCCAACCTAAAGGAAACTCAGTTGTCTAAGACTTTTGGCTGCAGCTTGTGCTAACAGATGTACAGTAGGAGACAGGACTGAAAAAGTAACAATACTTATACTTACTCTAACCAACTGCTGAATGCCTGCCGAACATGAGCCATATGCTGCAGCTCCTGGATAAATTCCTCTCTCAGCACCAATTATAGAAGAGACCATTACGATGGAGCCTCCAGAACCGTAATCCCGCAATCTTTGTCCAACAGCCTTTATGAGAAACCATGGAGCCATAAAGTTAATTTTTACAATTTTCTTCAACTCCGTTTCAGCTAATTGTAAAGGGTCTTGCATCTTTCCTGTTTCAAGCAGCCAAGTGCCGTGAGATTTCTCCATTACTTCTGAGTTACAACTCCTAGTTATTTTTCAATAGAAGCACAGCAACTACAAAACGCTGAAGATCAAAATGATGAGCCTAATTGTCCATGTATACTGTCATGCAACATTTGATGACTTCAAGACACGGATTTACCTTGGGGTGAAACCTAGTAATCATTCCTTGAATTCTACCAAGTAATCTTAGTTAACTACTAATGATAAAAGATTGCATTGACATGCTATGGACTAAAATTAGAAGTAATTGTAAGTGATGTTTCCCACAGTAATTTCTACAAATTTTCTTGCTCCTATTGTATATCCTCGAGAAGTAAGAATGCCTCAATCTCATCCATTGTTATCTGATATATGAATTGTAGCTCAAAGTTCAGAGGAACCATATAGAACATAAGCAGACAAGAAACACTGCACAGTGGGGATACGAAAAATATACTGTTTGATCCAAGGAAACTACCTTCATAGCTATAGCAATGCACAAAAGCATCGAGCTTCCCGAGAATCCTACAAGCTTTATCCACGGCATCACTAAAGTGTTCCTCTCTGTCATCTTCCATGTCGATTTCTACCACCTTTATTGGAGTAAGATCCTTGATTGAACTTGTGATCTTCTCGGCGAGAGTCCTTAGGCAGTTCTCGTTTCCCATCAAAACCAGCCTGATTTCATCAAAAAAAATTTTTTTAAGAAAAAACAGAGTATTCAACAACCCCACCGCGTTGCTCTTTTTTCTTTTCTTTTTCTTTTCAAGTTGATATTTTATTTGTAATCAAAAGAAAAATGTCCTTTGTGTAGCCATGTTATCTTTTTCATGCATAAAATAATCAACACCCAGTTGAAAATAGACTGCAATTATCATCGTTTCCTCGTTATCCGTAAAAATACGATCATACGTCAGAAAGATTCCTTGAGAATCGTTCCTGCCAACTGACAGTAGCAATCTTAAAATTACCCAACCCAGATTAAACGATCAGCGTTTTCTACGCATCGATTCAAGAATCCACCTAAATCTTTAAGACTCATAAACTCAAACGGAATCATTCAACTGTTCTATACGTGCATAAACGTTTATCAGACATGAAAGAAAATGAATTTTACAACTGAAACTCGACCTGCATCCTTGTTTGGCTAATTGGAAAGCAATATTCTGTGAAAGTTGGTCCCCGTTGGATGTAAGCAACACCTTCTTCGTTTTATTGTCCATTGTTTGGTACAAATTTGATGGATCACAGAGAAAAAAGAAGAAAAATATAAGACAAAGGGAAGTGGGAGACGTTTTTAGGAAGAGAAGGGGAAGAAAAGGTACAGGTGATCGAGAGAAAAAAGAAGTAGGAATGAACGAATGAACAATTAAATGAATGGGACAGTGAAGATTTGATAGGATGGCAAAGCAAAATAAAGAGGTGGTGACTGGTGAAATGAGAAAGTCGGTTTAATGCTTTCTGCCACTGCCAGAAATAGAGATCCCTTTCACGTGTTCCACTCGGGGGTTGAGTTCA
>JAOQMM010000007.1:4278901-4299502 GCA_027563515.1 Erythroxylum platyclados
AATAATTAAATTAATAATAATAATAAGAATAAGAATAAGAAGAATATTCTTAATAATAAGAAGAATAAATTTAATAATAAAATTAATATTCATAATAAGAAAAAAAATTAATAATAATAATAATAATACTACAATGGATATTTTGATCTTTTTGTTAGTTATTACTTTGTCATTCCAAGTTTATATTTTCAAACCAAACACTAGAATAGAAATTCTTTACCAGTAAATCAAATAAAGTAATACCTATTCCCATTCTATTCCTCATCTATTCTATTCATAAAGAATAATTATTTCATTCCTTATCTATTCAAGTAGATGAATCAAACATGCCATAACTAATTAGTTACAGGAATAATTGTAAAGGATGCTATCTTTAAACTTGACATATAAAGATGAATAGTCGATTGAAATAAAACTATATTTCTTCGTCATGGAAAAGTATATCCAATCCAAGCCTTTTACAATTCTCATGTCAAGTCAAGTGAAAGGACAAGAAATAGTTGGTTAATTTCAGTTTGAATTTCAAGACTTTGACCAGAATTCTGCATTTAATTAGCTCAGCCGTTATTTTACGCTTGGTAGGAAGTCGTCCTCTGTCCCGATTTCCCATTGCCTTCGAACTTTCACACTAATTACTGCTCCATGCATGAAGGCCCACCAAGCCTTCTTCTCGAAGTGTTTCTAATGGACAAAAACATAAATTCATGCGTAAAAGATCCATACATAGGTTGCCGTTCGTAAGTGGCTAATAAGAAAAGGGATTTTGTATATGTCCTAAGTGCAAATTATAAGTCTATAATATAGTCTAATGCTATTAACAATGTCTATTGTTAGTGTTATTATAATTATTATTATTAGGATTTTTAATATTGTCATTATTATTTTATTTATGAATATTATTGTTAGTATGAGTCTTCTTATCATTATTATTTTCTATTATTATTCGTATTTTTTATTTTTGCAATTATTTGTAACTATTAGTTATTTTATTTGATTTTTTATTTTTGCAATTATTTGTAACTATTAGTTATTTTATTTGATTTTCATTTTCCCTATTATTAATATTATTTTATTTGTTTATTTAGTTATTTTATTTTTATTTTAATCTAAATTTTCTTTTCTTCTTTTAGATTGGTCATTTAGAAACAATCTCTTTATTAATTAAAGATAAAGTTGCGTACTACTGGACTTTTCCAAATCTTGCGTCTCAACGAGATTTTTACTGAGTGTTATTGTTGTTGTTGTTGTTGTTATTGTTGTATCATCACTCATAAAATATGATTTTGAGCAAACTAAACTTTTAAACGAGTACTTCAATAGAGTAGACTCGTTATCCAATAAAAATTTCTATTGATCGTCCTTATGAGTTTCCAAAAATATAACTTCTTAAAGTTAATAAGCTTTGAAAAACGGGGCTAAGGATAATATTTATACAAGAAAAAGATGACAATGGTAATATAAAGGATAACTAATATTTCTTTCTTGTTTTTTCTTCAAAGAAGCAAGTATTTCAATCGAGAGAAATCAGTACGTACAGAATCTGTACACAGATTTGTTCACTTTGGCTAAAACTCTGCATACGGACATTTAGGAAACGTCATATCACATTTGTCTTATTACGGTTACTGGTTAAGAAATGTAACAAGAAATTCAGCTGTGTTTCCAATTGAATTGAAAATGGCCACGATACCTAAAAATTTGAAAAGCCAAAAAATGGAGCGGAGCCTCTTCTCCTGAATACAATTTAAAGCGGTCAATCTCACTAGCTTTAGCATTAATGAAAAAAATAATGGGAGAAATCTCCAGCTAAGTCTATGATCAACCTATTCTCCCTTTTATTTGTTTGTTTCTTTAATCATGTAATGCCTACGAAACTTTATCAAAACCTGGAATAAAGAGAAAGTAGCTCTATGTTGACAAGTAGGGGGGGGTGACCCGTGATCCGATCCTGGCATCTCCTAAATTCTATAAAATAATTAACACATAAATTATAATAAAGTAAGGATATTAATTTGTATTTATTATAAACCTTGATCCTTTTTTATCATTTTTTCAAATTAATTTTGAGATCAATTTATTTCAACCACTATAACATCATAAGTATCTGACCTTTAACGGTATCCATAGAACTTATTAAGAGAACTCTGTCGTTGTTATAAAGAAGGTTAGGCATGAAGTGTAAGCTTCCTTAGAGCCTAAGCTTATTTACAAAAAGTTTTGGACATAGTAATTTAATTATAATTTAATTAAAATTACAAATAATTTTAATTAAATACTAGTTATTTCTAAATAAGATCCAATATCTTATATTGATCTTTATTCTTTAAATCTCTCAATTTAATTATAAAGTTTCTCAAACTTTATAATCAAGTCTAACTTGTTTAAAATATTTTTTTTCACTTCAACTCATTCTTTATATGTGACCTATTAGGTTCTCAAGTATACTAGTAGTAGATATAAATGATAACTTTAAATCATATTTAAGATTGGATAAATTAAACTCTTTTTATTTATCTTTAATTATCTAATTAAATATTTTATATTTAGAGATTAAGATTGACGTCTAGCAATACATCATGGCTATCCAAATATTCAGAAATGTTAAAGTAGTTTTGACTAGCCATTTCGTATAATTTAATCCCTTTATAAAATAATGATTCTATTAGACATAAAGTATGGAGTTAATGTCTATTTTATTTGAGTCCAATCATGTTGCTTTTCTACCATTAGTAATTTTTTTTAAAATTAAAGGAAATATATTGCGAAACAAGGCTAAGCCTTGCAATATGTACATGAACAAATGTATGTAATTACAAGGAGATCAAAACATCTCAATGAAAAATTAGAAAATGAAAGCTGAGCAACATAATAATGAAGCTAGGGAAGTACATAGATGCTGCTAGAACAAATTAGTCATTCTAGTCAGACTAGGCAATTATGTATTTCCCATCTTTGAGCTACTATCAAGGTTAGCTTTATGTTCCTCCAGTTAAGCAAGAAATGTTCCTTAATCTTGGCCAATGTTGTAGGCAAAAATTAAGACAATAACAATATTTCTTATTAAATCTTCTCCTGAATACAATTTAAAGCGGTCAATCTCACTAGCTGTAGCATTAATGAAAAAAGTAATGGGAGAAATCTCGAGCTAAGTCTATGATCAAGCTATTCTCCGTTTTATTTGTTTGTTTCTTTAATCATGTAATGCCTACGAAACTTTATCATAACCTGGAATAAAGAGAAAGTAGCTCTATGTTGACAAGTAGGGCGTGATCCATGATCCGATCCTTCGCATCTCTTAAATTTTATAAAATAATTAACACATAAATTATAATAAAGTAAGAATATTAATTCGTATTTATTATAAAGCTTGGTTATTTTTTTCAAACTAATTTTGAAATCAACTCATTTCAATCACCGTATCATCATAAGTATCTGACCTCTAACGGTATCCATAGGACTTGTTGAGAAAACTCTGTTATTGTTACAAAGAAGATTAGGCATGAAGTATCAACTTCCTTAAAGCCTAAGTCTATTTATAAAAAGTTTTGAACATAGTAATTTAATTAAAATTATAAATAATTTTAATTAAATACCAGTTATTTCTAAATAAGATCTAATATCTCATATTGATCTTTCTTTATTAAATCTCTCAATTTAATTATAAAGTTTTTCAAACTTTACAATCAAATCTAACTTGTTTAAAATATTTTTTTCACTTCAACTTATTCTTTATAAGTGACCTATTAGGTTCTCAAGTACATTAGTAGTAGATATAAACGATAACTTTAAATCATATTTAAGATTAGATAAATCAAACTCTTTTTATTTATCTTTAATTATCTAATTAAACAATTTATATCTAAAGATTAAGATTCACGTCTAGCAATGCATCATGACTATCCAAATATTCAGAAATGTTAAAGTAGTTTTGACTAGCCATTTTGTATAATTTAATCCCTTTATCAAATAATGATCCGATTAGACATAAAGTATAGAGTTAATGTCTATTTTATTTGAGGCCAATTATGTTGCTTCTCTACCATTAATAATTTTTTATTTTATTTGAGGCCAATTATGTTGCTTCTCTACCATTAATAATTTTTTTAAAAAATTAAAGGAAATATATTGCAAAACAAGGTTAAGCCTTGCAATATGTACATGAACAAATGTATGTAATTACAAGGAGATCAAAACATCTCAATGAAAAATTAGAAAATGAAAGCTGAGCAACATAATAATGAAGCTAGGGAAGTACATAGATGCTGCTAGAACAAATTAGTCATTCTAGTCAGACTAGGCAATTATGTATTTCCCATCTTTGAGCTACTATCAAGGTTAGCTTTATGTTCCTCCAGTTAAGCAAGAAATGTTCCTTAATCTTGGCCAATGTTGTAGGCAGAAATTAAGACAATAACAATATTTCTTATTAAATCTCCTCCTATTCCTCTCTTCCTTTTCGTAAAATCCACCATAAATTTTTAAAGTTTAGCAATAGGGATGACAGTGAGCTGGATTATGGATTTAGATTCAGATATTTTTTAATAGACCAGCCTATAGACGAAATCAGGCCTATTGCCATCCCTATTTAGCAGCTTGGAATCATCAACAGGGAGCTTGCACTTGACCAGCTGATCCGCTAGGTCTGAACATTACAAATATACTTGCTTTTTCTTATTTTTTCTTCAAAGATGGAAGTATTTCGATCAAGAGAAATCATCATGTACAGAATCGAGCTAACTAAGAGAGGAGTTTCATTTTTAAATCCTTGTTTACGAGCAAAACCTATAAGGTCTTATTCAACAATATTTTGTCAAATTTTTATAGAAAAACTACTTCCCTCCTATATGTTACAAGTCATTACAGTTTTTACTTCTACTATAACCAAAAAAAAAAAAGCCGTTAAGAAAAGGAAAAATCAACCTTATATTTTGAATCATAAACAAAGGTAGAGTAATACCTAAACCGAGAGGTACTAACATTGCTGAAAGCTCAACTTCCTGGTTGCAAAGTCGCTATGCAAGAAAACTATCATCATTTGAGTGCCTTGTGTTCACTTCGGATTAGACTCTGCAGATGGACATTTAGGAAACGTCATATCACTTGTTAAAAAATGTAAATAGAAATTCAGTTGTGTTTCCAATTGAATTGAAAATGGCAACGAAACCAAACAATTTGAAAAGCCAAGAAACGGAATGGAGCCTCTGCTCCTGGATATAATATAAATCGGTCAATCTCACCAGCTTTAGCATTAATGAAAAAAGTAATGGGAGAAATCTCCAGCCAAGTCTATGCCCAAGCTATTCTCCCTTTTATTTATTTGTTTCTTTAATCATGTAATGCCTACTAAACTTTATAAAAACCTGGATTAAAGAGAAAGTAGCTCTATGTTGAGAAATAGGGGCGTGTTCTGATCCTGGGCATAACATAATAATCATGAGAATTTTTCGTATGATTTCTTGAAAGCTAAGATCTCTTAAATTATAAAATAATTAACACATAAATTACAATAAAACATGAATCTTAATTCTTATTTATTATGAAGCTTGATCCTTTTCTTATCATTTTTCTCGAACCATTTCTAAAATCGGTTCATTTCAACCATCGTAGCGTCACAAGTGTCTAGTGATAGTAGTAGATTGCATAATGTTTTAGTGGGTAGTTTAGTATGTGTTTAGTTGTTAAATTTAATAATTAGTGAATGTTTAGGTTAGGATTGTGTTGATTAGTGTTTTATCATGACAGAGAACAAAACCTTGGGCCATGATCGTGGCCTACGCGACAGAAGACGTGGACAACCTTCCGGACTTAAATTTTCAAGGGACTTTTTGGACTTTTTGGGCACGGGAAAACCCTAGGGTTTACCCTAAATGGAAAGCACTGTAAGAAGAAAAAGAAAAGAACCCTAAAGGGGATCCATTCTCTGCCACTTTTGGAAAACTCCAAGAAAAAGAAGAAGATAGAGAGAGAGAGGGAAGAGCACGGAAGAAGACTTGTTCTGTCGCTTCAACCTCCATCTTTCCAAGTTTATTTCTTCTTTCCATTTTTCATTTTCGTTCATTTAAATGTATAAGATTGAGATGGATTGTATGACAATGGATTTAGGATTGATTATGATATTCTAACTTTTCTTTAGGGATTTTGACTTGATTTAATGTTAATCTAGTTATTTTTTTGTTAATCTCATTAGGTGTTGTGATTAATTGTTGTAACTTCATGCTTCGGTAATAAATCAAGAGGGTGATCCGAATGTAAAATGATCGGGTTGGATTAATGAGAGTTAAGTGATCCAATAGACCACGTAATTAATCAAATTGATTTTTATATAGAGAGAGATCTAGTGTGAGACCCGATTGTTTATTAGAAAGCTTAAGAACTAATTACATTTAGGGCTATTTGTAATTGAGAGATTACATGTTTTATAGTAAACCTAATTAGAGATTATTATGTAAGGTTTGCAATTATAACTCAAGAGAGAGTAATCCTCCCTTCGATAGTCTAGAACTGACACCTCATTAACACATAAATAACTAGGTTAGCATTGATGATAGGAAAAATCTCCTCTCTCATAATTTGGTAATTCTTCTTATGTAATTTTCCATTGTTAAGTTGGTGGTGCTCAATTTGTTTTTGTTTGTGTTAATTTTGCAATTTAATTTTCTATCAATTCATATTCTCGTGTTTACTTTTTTGTTTAGTTTATTTTCATTTTTAATAATCCTTTAAGCCTTAGATAACTTACAATTAGATTAGTTCACTAACTCCTCAAGGGATCAACACCTCAAGTACTACAATTCGTGACCAGTGCACTTGCGGTAGTTTGAGGGCTTAAAAATTGTAAAACTTGCCTAACGTCATCTAACCTCTAACGGTATCTACATAACTTTTTGAGAGAAATTTGCTATTATTACAAAGAAGTTTAGTTAAGAAGTGTTAGCTCCCTTAGAGCCTAAGTCTATTTATAAAAAATTTTGAGCATACTAATTTAATTAAAATTAAATTATAATTTCAATTAAAATTTAATTAAAGTTACAAATAATTCTAATTAAATACAAGTTATTTCCAAATAATATCTAATATCTCATAGTAATCTTTATTTATTAAATATCTCATATGTAATTATAAAGTTTCTCAAACTTTACAATCAAGTCTAATTTGTTTAAAATATTTTTCTCACTTCAACCCATTCTTTATATGTGACCTATTAGGTTCTCAAATATGTTAGCAATGGATATAAGTTATAACTTTAAATCATATTTAGGATTAGATAAATTAAACTATTTTAATTTATCTTTAATTATCTAATTAAATGATTTATATCTAAGATCAAGATTGACGTCTTGCAATGCATCATGACCACCCAAATATTCAGGAATGTCAAAGTGATTTTGACTAGCCTTTCTGTATAATTCAATCCTTTTATCAAATAATGTTCTGATTAGACATAGAGTATGTAATTAATGCCTATTCTATTTGAGTCCAATCATGTTACTTCTCCACCATTAGTAATTTTAAAAAAAAATAAAGGAAATATATTACAAAACAAGGTTAAGCACTTCAAACAAAGCTAAGCGTTTCAAACAAATGTATGTAATTACAACGAGATCAAAAAATCTCAAGCAAGGGATTAGAAAATGAAAGCTAAGTGACATAATAATCAAGCTAGGGAAGTACATTGATGTTGCTAGCACATATTAGTCATTCTAGTCAGACAAGGCAATTAGTTGATTCCCTATCTTTGAGCTACTATTAAGTTTAGCTTTATGTTACTCAATGTAATCAAGAATTGTTCCTTAATCTTAGCCAATGTTGTAGGCAGAAACTAAGATAATAACAATATTTCTTATAAATCTCCTCCTAGTCCTCTCTTCCCTTACTTTGTAAATTCCACCACAAATTGCTAAGTTTAGCAACTTGGAATCAACAGCAGGGAGCTTGCACTTGACCATCTAATATACTAAGTCTGACCATACATCACTGAAGTTTTGAACATTACATATGTACTTGATTTTCCCTTATAAAGGATTAGTATAAGAACACTAGAAAAGTAAGTGATCTCTTGTCTCCATAGTACATAAACATAATGCAAATCTAGTTTCAATCGAGAGAGAGAGAGATGTTTTCAGTATGTCAAGTGTTGATAATCTATTCTTGAAAGTAAGCCAAGAGATGAAGGCATAGCGAGGAATGTCACCACTAAACCATACAACTTTATGCCAATCTACCTCATTTCCTTTAGGCAAGAAAGGGGTCCTAACTGAGGCATTGGTGAAGTTCCATAAGGAATGAAGGGTCCAGATCACCTTATCATACTTCACAGGTCTTAGTATATGTCTAGGAAGTGCATCTTCCAGCCATTCAAAGCCTCTCAAGTTGAGTTCCCATTGTTGATTCACCTAAGATCACTTACTTTGGCTTTGGGCTTCAACATGTATCTTAGATGATAAAGGATTGGATGAAGATATAAAGGACCCTTTTAACACTAGTTTTCAAACCATACTGACGTGTTTTGCTTATTACCTATGATGCTTTTGAAGGAATTAATGAGTAGGCCTCTAATTTTGAGCAAGTTGTGCCATGTCAATGACGTATTAGGGTTGGATTTCGCTTCCCAAAAACTTTGGTTTTGTAAGTGCTTTGTATGGACCCATTAGATCGATAATTTTTTTACAAGGAGTTTCATAATCTTTTTGCTAGAAGGAATTTACTAGAGATTTGGATGGAATTTAAACTAGGTCCCTCTTACTTCTTAGGATAGGAAAGACTCCTCTATGCTACTTTAGCCTTAATAAACTTGTGGGGTCTCCATTCTATAGGAAGTTCCTTATATCTTTTTAACATCCTTTGCAATCTTCTTGGCTAATATTAGATGGGATATCTAGTAGTTATATGTGTTGTTCATTACTGATTGTAACAATTAAAGTCTACCAGCAAAGCTAAGTTCCTTTTCATACCATTTCATTAATTTCTTTTCTATCTACTCAATGAGTGGCATATAGTCCATGTAAGTTGGCTTGGAAATGGTAATGGGAATATCAAGGCATGTTAAAGGAGGTTTCACTAATTTTATAAAGGTAATAAATCCCATTTGGCAATTGAATCCTTAGAGAGCATGAAACAACCTTAATCTCTTGCCCTTCATGTGATAATTAAATTTTGAGTTTTATATTACGTTATAAGTTGTAAGATGAATCAATATTTCCTTATAAATGGGGAAAAAATAAGGTGAGAGTGAGCCACCTTATTTTAGGCCCATCCTACCTTTTAACCAATGAGTAGGTTAACCATTCACTATGATGTTATAGCAGGGAGTAGATATACATTGGTGAATCCAGTTCACAAACCTGTAAGGAAATCCTAAAACAAGCATTTATTGAATTAGGAAATCCCAATTGACATAATCAAATTCTTTTTTGAAATCAATTTTGATAACACATATTTTGCTAGTTCCTTTCCTCATATAGCCTTTAAAGAGTTTTGAGAAACTATTATAATATCCCCAAGCACCTACCATGAAAAAAGGCTCCTTGAGTTCTAAAAATGAGATTATGAAGTATAGGTTTCAACCTCGTCACCAACATCTTTAAGATTAGTTTATAAAGGGTATTACAATAGGAAATGTGTCTGAAGTCACTGATATTATTAGGATTCTGGGATTTTGGAATCAGGGTGATGTAGGGTTGATTAATGGTAGTTAGGAGAGAATTTCTTATAAAGAATTCCAAGATAGATTTAAAGGTTGTGGATCTGATCCAATTCTAGGAATGCTTAAAGAGGTAACCATTAAACCTATCAAGTCCTAGGGCTTTTGTATGGTCAAGGATTTCAATCGTAGCTCTACATCTTCCTATAAAAAAAATCTCTAGCTAGAAAGGGTGCTTGATCCTTAGAAATTAGAGGTTTCAGGAAGATCAACAAGGCTTGGATGGATGAGTTTCCTGAGGCAGAAGCACTTAACATATTTTTGAAATAGTCCCTTGCCACTTCCTTAATATAAGCATGTTCCCATACCATTACTTCCTCTTTATTGTGTAAACAGTTGATTTTGTTGGTGTTCCTTTTAGTCATTATGGCTTTAAAGAAAAAACTGGAACATCTATCACTTTCTATTAACCAATTGATTTTAGCCTTTTGCTTTAGTATTAAGAGATGAGCATTTAAAGTTTAGATATATTTATTCTGTGTTATCTTCTCCTAACTATAGAGGAATTGATTGTTAGGTGAATTATGTAAGCTTTCCTAGATCTACTCCAAGTTGTTCCTTATGACTAACTTTTCTATTCATATTTTTTGTATAATTCAATCATTTCATTAAACAATGTTCCAATTAGACATAGAACATGTAATTAATGTCTACTTTATTTGAGTCCAACCATGTTAGTTCTCCATCATTAGTAATTGACTCGATTAATAAAATTTGTAAACCATTTTAAAAAGTATCATTTCACTTTGACCAAGGATTTCCTGAATCAATACTAATTGAGAATAATGTAACATTCTCTCTAAGATCACTTTACTACATCCATATTGTTTATGCTACAACCAATGACTACCAATTGAACTACTCTTAACTAGGATAGGTCATAAGTAGTATTAAAAATATAAAAATCCCTATATGAGATAACTTTGGAGACCTTAAGTCAAAGGATCACTTATATAATCATCAGAATAAGAATTTCCATAGACATACAAGTAATATTCCAAATGGAATTCTTATATAGGGTCAGTTAGGTGAACTTGTTCTCTAATAAGCACTCATAATTTTGTTTAAGTTTATATACTTTTTTCTATGAGATCAACTACTTCCTTTAAAAGGAAAAACATAACATGTGCTAGTCCTTCTACAATGTTGAATCTCAATAAAATAATGACTATGAGCAATTTAGGAATAATACATGAATGTAATATGAATCTTATAATTATAATCTCATTCTAATTTCATTTGTAGTGTAAATTTGTCCCATCAACTTTATTATTTACATCTAAATATCTATAAGATAAAAAACACCTTTAAATAATTCCCTTGTTTATAGATTATTGTAACTATTTAGAAACTAGGATCCTCCCTATGGATCATTATATCAACAAAAGCATAAATTCTTTCCTAATTTGAATTATTATATATGGAAAGAATTTTTTAATTAAAATTTCTAAAAATTAAGTTATAAGAATATGCATACCAGAAGAAGATGCAGAGTCCATAATATAATATTGTCACTCTTCATTTTAGGGTTATTAAAATTTGTTCGCTTCGATTACGTTTATCGATTCGCTCGGGTAAGTCTTAATATTTAGCCCTCAAATAACACAAGCGTACGGGTCGTACTTTATAGTATTGAAGGGTCGATCCCATGAGGAGGGTACCAACCTAATCCTAAGTCATCTAAGGTTCAGAGAAAAGAATAAAAAGAAATAAAAACTGCACCAGTGAATATAGAAAGTAAATATGAGAAATTGATTCAAGAATTCTAAAGCGGAAATTTCAACAAAACAGAATTAAACTGAGCAGTCAAACAGGTCACAATGGAAATCCGTCAAGAGAATTAATCAAGTTATGAGAGAGGGGATTTTACCTATCATTAATGATAATCTAGCCATTTATGTATTTATGGGTGGTCGGTTCTAAATGGTCGTAGGGTTGATTACTCTTTCTCGAGTTATAACCATTAAACCCTAAATTATAAACCCTAATCGAATTATGAAACTTGAAATCTCTCAATTCACAAATTACCCACAATTCTAATTAGTTCTAAAGCTCTCTACTAAACAATCGAGTCTCACACAGGATCTCTTTCCATGAAATTACCAACTAAATTGATTAAATAGTCAATTAGATCTCCTAACTCTCATTAATTCGATCTAATAATTTTTATCCAGCTTACCCTCTCGGTTGTTAACGAAACATGCAAATACATTAACCAATCACAACGCCCAAACCAATAAACACAAAAACAACTAAATCAACGTTAACTCAAAGTAAAATCCCGAAGGAGAGTTTAGAACATTATCAACAACCCGAAATCCAATTCCATACAATCCATCTCAACTTTATACATTTAAATGAAAAAAGGAGATAAAGAGAAAATGAAACTTAGGTTAGACAAATCGGGAAGGCAGTGGCGTCGGGATACCACTTGATCCGGGGAGCAGTGGCATAGGGATCTACTTCTTCTTCCTCATTCTTCCTCTTCTTCTTCTTCTCTCTCTCTCTTCTTTCTCTCTCTTTTTAGGGTTTCCAAATGGAGGCTGATGCAAAAGCTCCGTAATAGATGCTATCTTTTTCTCTTTATAGTGTTTTCCATTTAGGTAAACATTAGGGTTTACTTGGGCCCAAAAGTTTGAAAGAACCCTCGAAAAGTGACATTTTAAAAGCTGCCCTCTTTTGTCTACGTGCAGGCCACGGGCCTAACCCAGGCTGAGCCCAACCCATTACTATCCCTAACTAAGACCCTGCTAATTTTTGTTAAGAATTATAGAATGTCTTATCTTTTCGCAAACACATTCTCTCTAAAGTTTGTCAGGCTCAAGACCAAACAACAAGAAATCTAATCTGGGTCATAGTTCTCTATCTCGTCCAGGTCTTAGCTTTCATAACTCTATGCATCATCACTATATTTTAAAGTTTAAGTAAAACCATAAATTCCCAAATATTTGATCATATGATTTATGTATTCATTTCAAATATTAGACATCACTCTAGGATTTTACTTTATTCTAATTACAAGGTAAAACAACAAAATATGAGGATTCAAGCAAATGTGTTCTTTGCATTCAATGACGTGCATTTAAATTCAACATGCATTTGAATTATTTAGGTCAAACTTAAATTTTAAAGAATTTTGGACTTCAAAAGGCTTAACCTGGAACTCAAAGAAAGACCAAAGCTTGATGTGGTTTGGGCTTAAGGCTTTCTTTAAGATTAATCTTTTCTTAATAAGGTAGAGTAACAATTTCATTATATAAATTTAAATTTTCAATCTCATTTTTGTTTAGGGTGTCTAAAAAATATCAATAAAACAACCTATACTTATAATTTGAAAAAGGTATAATAGTCTTTTTGACTTATTACTTAAATTATTAAATGATTATCAATTTCTTAATAAATATATTTTTTATTACTTAGATTTTTTGTCATTAACAATTTCTTAATAAATTTAATCCACAAGTTTCAATCTCCCAAATTCCTTGAGGAACTTGTCTTTTTTTTATAAGTGTAACTTGTAACTTTTACCCTTTGAGCGAGCATTAGGTACGGATGAATGCACATAATTATCTACAATCCATATGTTCTGTGTAAATCATTTAACAATCTAGCAACTCAAAGCCAAGTGATAAATTTGATTCAAGTGGTGTTTATAGACCTTAATGTATCTTCAGTCCTAATCAACCATTTTTTCAAGGTTGAGATAAGTTTCAATGCTACTCATTACGAGTTAAAGCTTTAGCCTCCTAAGTTAAAAGACGCTTAAGAGAGATAAACTCGTCACTTAGACCAACTAGGTGCTTGTCTCTTTCATAAATTATCTTATTCGGAAAAATCCATTTTTCCTCTCAACATTTTGCGACGTTGAGAAGAATCTTAATCTGATGCATAAGCTTTAAGATATTATAGAATTTTAATCTTAATCTGATGCATAAGCTTCAAGACATCATAGTCTAGTTGACGCATAACTTTGGAAGAATTACTAATAAAACTTACTTCAATGTGTTTAGGGTCCCTCCTAATAAGAAGTCTCTATAGCATAAGCTAGTATGGTTTAAACATAACCTTCCTAAAGCACTCTTTATCTTATAGGTGGTTGTCTAGCAAAGATTAAAGATAACAAATAAGAATAAAAGTCATACGAATGACCTTTCCTATAATTTTTAAAATTAGGATACAAAAACATCATACAATATGTTTTTTAAATGCCATTTTTCTCAACCTTTTAGTTACAAATTCAAAGGTTATGCAACCTTGTCTATAATAAAATTGAGTGGCTAAAAATAGTTGATTAGGTAAGGAAAGCATATAATTTGAATTATGGATACCATAGTGTATTTAAACTTGCTCTTAGTTGTTGCATCTGTGCACTATAGACAAAAAGAAACTTAAGAACCTTTTATGATACACAGTAAGAAATTCAAACAATGATATGCAATAAATTAAATTGGATTAGGAAAATCATCATTGCCAATTATATTCACTCATTCACAGGTCTTGAAATGGAAAAGAGATGGAACCTCTCCTATGATTGATTTTTTGAGATTTTAAGGAACAAAAACAATGGCCCTTATACTAGGTTGGATTATAATAGCCTTTGCTTTCATAGACCTCAGAGACCATAAGACAAAAGCATAAGATATTAGACTGATTAATAGCTAGTAAAGCACTATCTTGATTTTTAAATAGCTTTTAACAATTTGTTGACTAGTAGTTCTTGTGTAACTTCTCTAAGCTAGTAGTTATGCTACATAATCAATTAGATATGTTTATAAATCTATTTTTTTAACTTAACTCTATAGATTTGTATAATAGACTAGTTTCCAACTTGTAGTAGAATCATTTGCATTTTAGTTTATCTTGTTATTTTTACTTATGCTCACCTTATAACACTTTTATAAATTAAATTTTTTTAAATTTTAAGAAAAATGTCTCATTTTATATGTTTTATACAGTAAGCATACAACATATTTCTAGCTAGTTACTAGTCAATCCCATAAAGACTGTGATTACTAGTACTAACTGTCTTTCTATTATCTAACTAAATAGACGAGTGATTAAATTAGAAAAGTAAACTAAAATAAACTAAAAAATAAATAAGAGTTAATTAGCCAAGGCAATAGATAAGAAAAAAAATAATAGATTGAATAGAATTAGGTATAGAATCTTCTTACAACTTCTCTATATTTGAATTTATCTTGATTCAATGATTAATCCTGGTTACTTAAACCTATAAAACTTCTTAAGTTACAACCATATTCTCTCTTAAGACATATAATCCCTATCTGTAGATTGACCAAAATCTCCTTATAATTAAAGAAACCTAAGAACCTATTAACTTGCTTTATGAATTCTCGTAATAGGTTTCATCCTAACTTAAAAGGATTATATAGTTCTATCTTTAGAAACTATATACAATCCTTATCATTCATGTTCTAATATAAACATATAAATCGTTTCTCGATCTCAATATATAAATCTAATTGTTAAATCTTCAACTCTCGTTCCTTCAATTCAATATAATATATAAACATGAATAATACTTAGGAAAACAAAAATATTTCATTAAACAAAAGATCAAATCAGAACACAATTATAGAGTTCTTCACATCTAAATCTATATCCTAATTTAATTTATAAAAAATATAAAAAAATTCATAAATAATAATAAAGAAACAAAGGATAAGAATGAGATCATTATTTTTGTAATCTTGTGCTTCTTGATTGATCTTGATGGAATCTTGCTTTCCTTTAAGATTGCCTCTCCTTAAGGTGCTCTTACGATTTTTAACCTTGGGGCCGATTTTTGGTCCTCCTAAATGTCTCTTCTCCCTGTCTTTTCTCTTTTACTTTTTTTAATCACAAAATTTGAGATATTTGGTTAAACACAACCTCGTATTGGTTCCTATGTTGCTTCACACCCCTTTTTGCTTATTTTTCATGAAAATTGCTATCGATATGGGTCTAACACAGTCCTATGTTAGTCTTGTATTACTTTAACCAAAAATGGGAAGAAACAGAATAAAACAACATCGAATATAGATTGAACACAACTTTATATTGGTCCCTATATTGTCCCCATTTTCAGTAACATGGTACCATATTGGTGTCATGTTTTGATAAAATCATTCCATAATCAACCAAATCAACTCAAACTCACTCAAATTCATTCATTCTTCAGTGGAGAGCTAGAAAAAGGCTTATAAACAAAATATAAATCCAATTAAGTACCAAAGCCCAAATAAATCAAATTAAGCTAAATGCTTGCTAGATCAAGCAAAGAACATAGTGCAATTAGTGCTTATCAAACTCTCCCATACTTAAACATTTGTTTTTCCTCAAGCAAATCAATTTTATTACTCTTAACTTAAAAAGAAGCAACCTTGGAAAAGCATTAAACACATCAAACATATCAATCAAGATTCTCTACTATTCATTCAATTGCAAAATTTATTAAAATGATAGGCACTTAATTATTTACATTAATTCATAAATCAATTCAATTTACTCCACATTCTTCAAAATTCAACTCAATCCACACTATTCAACTTAATGCTTAAAATAAACTCGTATGAGAAAAATGCTTCATCCTTTAAATGTTTTCATACCCCTTATTTAAAACTAAACATCAACTTTAAACATCATAAAAGAATTTAGAGCATGTTTGAAATGTCACCTAGTCTTTTTATGTAAGAGTAAACACCTTATCATGAATACTCTCATTTACTTAACTAGGTCACTATCTCAAATAGCTACTAACACCACTCTTTAACTTCAATCTTTTTACTTTGTTTAAATACAACAGAGTGAATTTATTCTACGCTCACTTATTTACACTTTTTTTCATTTTTATTTTTTATGTGGGTGATAATGAAAACTACTTAAAAAAAGAATTCACATTTAACTAAATGCATATACCAAACATACACAAAGTATAATAGTGTAAATCAAGTATCCATTATTAAAATTAATAGCTCAAATTAAAATCAACTTAATTATCAAAACTCATAACTATTTGCCTAAACAAATCAAATCACATTCATAACCAAACTTATAATAAATCATCTTAATTAAAATCCTTTAAAAATAAAAAATTCCTAAATTGTTCATTATTAAGCTAATTATAACAAAATTGTCAAGCCTAACTGCTAATTTCCTCTCCTATGATTAAGTTATACATTTCCTCAATGTATAAAACATGCAAGAATAATGAAAAAAATAAAAATAGTGAAAAGGAGGCAAGTATAATTGATACACTCTTGATAATATAACTGCTACTCCGTTGATAATAAAAGATTTTTAGCATTGTCTAATATCATTCATATTTATTTAGTGCTAGTCAAATCTTCTTGTTCTAGCACTTTTAGGTAATGTTACCTCTGTAGCCTGCAAAACTCACTAACACATATCTTAAGTAACAACAATAAAACTATAATTCTAAAACTACAATCAAATTCAATAAGAATTAAACATAAAACAAATCATTTTAAAGCTAACTCTAAAGATTCCTAAAGCTATTAAACTTTCAACTACTGCTTTTTTATGAGTCCTTAATTAGACTTCTCAGTAAGCCCTTCTTCAACATGGATCTATAATCATTGGCTTGCTTTTAATAAAGTGTTATTATTCTGCAAACATATCATATGCTGTAAGGACATAGGCTTTAAATTAGTAATACCAAGTAAATATGCTAATTCCCTTTTTATCAGCATACTACTAATATAATAAGAAATAATAGAACCTCCTGGATCTTCGATTGACAATTTACTCTATGAGAATTAGGAGCTAACTGTACTTAATACTACTATCGAAAGTTCCTTGAAAACTTTCTTCTTTGACTCCTCCTCTCCATCTTCCTCTTTTTCTTCCTCTTTCTGAACAACAATTGTTTCTTCTTCTTCCTTCTCATTCTTTAAAACCTTTAGCTCCTCTTCACTTTTTAAAGTTTTCATGTCCACTTGCTCCCTAGGATTTGCCTTATTGTAGTTTAACAAAACACCTTACTGCTCTTCAGGGACAAACTAAATGAGTTATGCATTCAGAACTTCTATATTATGGATGGTGGTAAGAAGCTCTTTAATGCTTTGGATATTAGTCTTGATTGTAGAAAGGATTTTCACGAGCTTTTCAAAAACTTGATCATCACTTGTTATTATTGTTACAAAAATTTAGATGGAGTTTAATCATTCCACAAAAAAAATCAAAATAGTTAATCCACCCTAGATTATAAGTACTCCTATAGGAGATATTTAAAGTTAAGCCCTCTATGAAATTTGGTTGGTCGTACAATTTCCACATGCAACCTGGTGCCTGAAATTTATGATTGGGTAATCACCACCAAAAATATTACAGAACATAGCTAATACCGTTTAAACTTCAAAATACATGTTACCATGTCTCTCGTTCCAATCTTCCAAACTATAGCCCCTAGAGATTATTGTTCTCTCCATCCTTTTATTATGTTTGGTAATTATAGCAATGAATATCCAAATCCTGAAAATAGGCCGCAAACACAAGTTCAAGAAAGATAGTTCTATAAATAAATAAATATAAAAAGAAGCAAAATAGTCTAATTTCGTAAAATGAAATAAAAGCATAAACAAAAGAGAAAAATGACTAGATTAATAAAAGTAAGGATTTCATAATATTACAATCCTTGAAAATATCTCCAAAAATTTGATGTGTGTTTTATACTATAAATGCACAATATAGTTGTAGCTAGCATCGACAAGCATGAGTCAATCTCACGAGGGCTGTCATTACTAGTACTAATTGTCTTTTTATTGTCTAATCTAAATAAACAAGTTATAAATTAAACTAAACAATAAATAAGAGTTACTCGACCATAATGATAGATAAAAGTAACAATTAATAGATATAATAGATTTAGATGTATAATCCTCCTAAAACTTCTCTATTTGAATTTATATTGATTTAATGATTAATCCTAGTTATTTGGACCAATAGGAACTTCGAAGTTATAATTCTATTCTCTCTCTCTCTCTCTCTTTATATATATAATATATATATAGTATCCCTATCCTTAAGTTGATTGATCAAAATCTCTTTCTAATAAAATAAACCTAAAAACTCATTAACTCGCTTTGTAAATTCCTATAATATATTTAACCATAACTCATAAATATTATATAGTTCTATCTTTAGCCACCACATACAACCCTTATCATTCACATTTTTTTTTAAAAATGTAAATGGATTGAATTAATAAATAAGAGGGGAAAACATCACAAACAAACGTTAGGGGAGAAACCCTTTTCTGTCCTTACACCAAGATGTAAGGAAAAACAAAAATATAAGAAAGAAACGCAAGAAGTTGAAGCCCCCAATGTCAGTGTTCAGATATTAAAAGAAGATACTATATGATCTATGCATTGTTGGTGAAGATTCTTGATAACAATTAGCTCACGGATGCTATGGATGATATCAGATGAAATAGATGCTGTGGTTGTGCCTTGGTTTGCAAACCTTATGAGATTACGATCCCGCCATAATGTATGCAAACAAGTTCCCAAAGCAAGAGTGAAGATGTTAAGAGTAGAGCTGGAGCGAGCTGGTCCCTCTGTTAGCCTATGAATGATATCCAGGAGGGTACCACCTGGTTCTATCCATCGGCATTTCCTGGTAATACTGTGCCATATGTGGAGGTTGAAAGGGCACTTAAAAAAGAGATGATCATAGGTTTCTTCCTGGAGTTGACACATCACACAAATGTGATTTATAGCCATATAGTGCAATCTATCCGAAGTGTTTAGTCTATTGTGGATAGCAAGCCAAAGTATAAAGGATAGGTGAGGGGTGAGAACCTTGTTTCATACAATCTTGTGCCAGCCTACCTCATTGGATCTGCATCACAATAAGTTCCTGGTAATCTAGTTGCTAAGGGATTGGATCGAGTGTCCCTTCCAACAGAGAATACAAGTTGAATTTGGATCATTAGTCAAGTTCATTATGATGTCACCTTGAACCATATCTCTCAAATTGAGTAGACAATTAAGGAAGTGGGAATGATATGAACGTTTACATAATTGCTAGATGTTTCTACCTCGAAGAAAATAAGAGTGTAGCCACCTTATCCACAACAAATGTTTATCCAGCAAAATCCACCATAGTCATTTGAGGATCAGGACTTGATTTGTGAGTTTGATGGGATAGATGTTCAGACCCCCTTCTGTTTTAGGGAGACAGACATCCATCTACTTGACCTTTGTTGCCCCTTTAGATCCATCCGCATGACTCCACAAGAAGTTCCTTAGCAATCTTTCGATAGATTTAATAGGTTCTGAGAAAGAAAGACATGGGAACTCCAATATATATGCAAGGAATTGAGGACCGATTGAATCAGTTGAAGTTTACCCGCATAAGAAAGGTGTTTATTTACCCATGAATTGATGCATTTCTGAATGCACTCAATAAGTGGTAAACATTCTTGATAGTTGAGTCTCTTAGTAGTCACTAGGAGTCTGAGATATATAATTGGTGGATTGGTGGAGGACATACCCGTAGCACTAGCCATAATTTGTTAAATATCATAGGTGGATTTGGAAAGAATAAAATGGCTCTTACCAATGTTGATGTGCAACCCAATGTATTTTTTAAAAGTATCGAGTGCCTTCATAAAAGTATTTATAGATGACAACTGAGCTCTGCAGAAAAGCAGGAGGTCGTCCACAAATCCGAAATTGAGTAGCTTGATTCTTCTATATTTGGAGTGGTATTGAAAGTTTGGATTCTGCTGTACTTCATGTTTGATGATAGAGCTGAGAACCTCTATGCATAGAATAAAAATGTAGGGGGATAAAGGATTGATAAGACCTAATCTTGATATATTATTTGATGTTATCTCTTTTGGTTTTGGATTAATTTTGGTGCTTAAATATTCA
>JAOQMM010000007.1:4299602-4309684 GCA_027563515.1 Erythroxylum platyclados
AGATTGTTTAAATCCAAAACGTCCTCCTTTCTCAAGGTATTGTTGGTGGTATTCTTCTGCTCGATAAAACTTCTTGGGCAGCCCCTGTGGGTTTGTAAGGTTTGTAAAATGAAAAAAGGGTTTGTGGAAACAGACATAAAACTATTATAGGGTTAGAATAATTAATGTTTGGACATAGAGTTAAGACTATTCTAGTAGTACTGGAATAAGCATTGTTTGGAAACTAGGATAGTGTATTCTAGGGTTAGAATAGAACTTGTTTGGATATAAGGATAAGTTTATTCTAGTCCTAGAATAAGGCTTATTTGGTTATTGGATTAAAATAATCCAATCCTTGGTTTGGAATAGAGTATTCCAAAACCTATTTCAAAAATAAAATTTAAAATTATTCTAAAATATAAAAATTAATTCCAAAATTAAAGTTATTATTTTTCTTAATATGATTAAGATTAATAATTTATTGATTCCTAGTTTAATTTTAGAAAATAGTTTATAAAATTAGTTTTAATTATATTGAAATTAATTAATTAGACTCTTCAAAATTGAGAAAATTTTTTAAATAATTAAGAAAGATGTTTCTTAATTAAATTTATTTATTTCAATTTGATTGAAATAAATTAAATTTATGATTTTATTTTTTGACATAATTATTATTTAATTTATTTAGAAATTGTTTCTTTATTTATGTATAATAAGTTTCTTGATTTATTCGAAAAACTTGAAAAGTGTTTTCATTTAGTATTAAGAAAACTGAGCTTTCTTAATATTTTTGAAGAAATTTCTAATTTATTAAAGAAAGATTTTTTAATTAATTAAAAATCAATCTCTAATAAATAATATAAATGACTTTCTTAATTAAATTTAGTTTCATTTTAATATTAAAAATAGTTTTCTAATTAAGGAAATTAATTTCTAATTAGATTAGACATAGTTTTCTAATTGGATTAAAATGTGTGACTTATGTAATTTTGAAAGGAGTTTTTCTAAATTATAATAAGTAAGAAGCATAATTTACTTAAAATTGCTTTAAATTAAATTTGTCAAAGGAATCAAAATAATTGGAAATAGTTTCCAATTGGATTTGAAAATTGTTTCAAATAAAATTAAATTTCTATTTGGAATAGGAATTTAATATATTTAGGAATCAGTGAGTTTGATATAATTTAATTTTTCCAAAGAGTTGAAATATTAGTTTAGATCACAAAGATCAATAACTAGAATCAAACAAAGCCTAATAATTTATGCATATCATTTTATTATGAGTGCATAAGTTGCAAACTTTATCTATATGTTTGATATATATTGGATGCATGTCAAATTGCATGTTTTATGTATGTGATATTATTACATGTAATTTTTCTGACGAGACGAACAAAATTAAATCCCTTGTTAAAATATTAAGTACACGTTTTGAACATAATTGTTGCCTTTCATTGTTATAAGAATAAACTAGAGTTATGTTTATTTTTAGGCTTGTTGAGCAAGCTTAAGGCCTCTTTAACTCGAATATGTTAAGTCTTATGATAGTGGGTCCTCCTTTACTGATGTGATTTGGATTAGCAAACTTATGATCACATGAATTTAGAGACAAGGTTAGGAATATCATATAAGATATGTTTTGGCATGAGTTGTCACTTAACAGATCTAGGAGTCACATAAGATGTGATTGATAAAATTGTTATCTACCTAATTTAATTTCAGTTAGTTTCTTGAGCAATAATGATCAACTAAATTTGAATGATATCCTAGCCCATTAGAAAGATTAGAGTAATCTATTCGAATAGGAGTGGGGGCTATTCTTTCGAATAAAATAGTGGAAGTAATCAAAAGATTAAAGTCCTAATCTCATTTAGTATCAATGGCAGTATAATCAATTACTTGCTTTTATTACATTTATAATTTTGTTATATGTGGAATTTATCTTGTTTAGTATAGATGATAATAAGTAGTGAACCAAATTTTTGGACAAAGGTTGTATTTGAGGAGAGTTCTCAAAGTTTGATAGGAAAAATTATATGTCCATTATATAATTTTGCTATAATCCCTATTGAGGATTCGGTGACAAAGTTTTAAAGATACGTCAAAATCATATGGATGACAAAATGTATTAATATTTTGAGTTGTTTAATGTCTCATAAACTTTGGTGACAACATGTAAGATTTATGTCAACACCATGATAGCAAGATGCAATAGGTTGCATAAAGTAGAGTTAAAAGATATAGGACCCTAATGAAATTGTTTCACTTAATTTAGCCCATTAAAAGCATAAACATGGACATTAATTAAAGGCTTTGCTATAGTATGATAATAGTTGTCATAAAAAGAAAATGATTTTATGACTTTTCTTGCCTATAAGCAATATGATAGAGATTATATGTATTTCTAGTTCATGCTTGTGAGTATTTTGATACTAAATTTAGATTCAACAATATTATAATGTTCAATGTATGATAAGAAATAAATTGTTAAGTAAAAGTTGTTAATCCAAGTTAATGCAAATAGTTTGTATGTGTTGGATCAAAGGAGACTTATGATTAACATAAGTGGCAAGAATACAAAGTTAGATAACCGAGACTATCCTTTTATGCCATGTTGGTTAAATCAGCACAATATGCCATGCTGGTTAAATCAGCTCAATGAGAAGAATAAAGGCCTTGTTTGGTAAATGACTAATCTGCTATTTTTTGGTGGATTGAGAGTTACTTGAATGTTTGACTATGTGAAACCACTGATAATCATGTTTAGTAATCAGCTGATTGGATTGATGAATTGAACTCAATCCGCTATTTTTGAAAATGCTCCTATGAGAAGCGTTTTGCTCTAGCGGCTGAGAAATTAAGGAACAAAAAGACAATTATGCCAAAAGTTATTATAAATTACTCAAACTGTCATCTTTTATTATTTCTTTCCCTTCACCAAATACCAGTAGTAGAAAAATATGGGGAAAGAAATGAACTTCAACTTGATTAATACGGAGAATGAAAGTATAAGTAGTAATAATAATAATAATAATACTAATAATAATAATAACATATTATTATTATTATATGTTCTATGCTTTTTATTAGAGTTATAAACTTAATTTTTGTGAAATTAAATATATAAAATCTAAATTAATATGAGAATATTCAAAGAAATACTAAGATATAATACTCATGCTCTTATAAATCTTTTTTTAAAGTCATGCTCTCATAAGTCATTTTACATATAAATAGCTAATACTAAAAATCTAATTTCACCAAACATCTTTAAATAAACAGCTAATGTTATCCGCTGATCAATTCAGCTGATATAATCTGCTGTCAGTTAACCGATGATAGAATCAACTAACAGCTAATGTAATTCACTGATTGCCAAATAGGGCCTAAGTTACAAACAAAGATATATGTATCTTTTTTTTTATGAATCGTATGAAACTTATGAAACTTGTTAACCTAAAGAATAACTAAATCAACCTTTGATAAAAGGATAATGATGGTATAATTTTATTAATGTGATGTGTTAAATGGAATAATAATTCATAAAAGGATGAATACTTGTATTTCGTTATATTTACTAATAATTTTATATGATAGAGTCAGATGTATCAAATTAAACACTTATTTAAAATGTTGAAAATTTTAAAGTCTTTAAATATGAGTAAAAATTAAGCATTGAGAATGCTGAATCACTTCAATAAAATAATTGTGGTGAGATTTAAAACATTATTAGTTATAGATCCATTGAATAAATTTTCTATTTCAATGTATACTTGTAAAATAATGGTTCTCAAGATAACTAATGAGAGTAAGATGAAGTTTGAAAAGTTCAAATCTTATAAAATACATCTAATTAGAATTATTCCTTTAAAATTACTGTGCAATTGAAATTATTATAAGATCATAATTATGTGATTCAATTTGAATTTTATGTATTATTCCTAAATTTTTCCTAGTTTAAGTTACATCAAGATGAGATATTAATAAAACGGTAAAACTTGCACACGTTATGTTCTTTTTCTTATAAAGAAAGTAATTGATCATAATATAGAAATACTTAAACAAACTTGTGGGTACTTATTAGAGAATATGCTCACTAAACTAACCTTATTATGAGTATCCCAAATGGAATTTTGCTTACGTATTTATGGATTTTCTCATTATGATGGTTATAAATTTGATCATTAAAGTTAAGATTACCAAAGTATCTTATGTATTTATGACCCATTTTATTTAGGGTAGCTTAGTCGGTACTACTTGGATGTAGTATGAATCTGATAGAGATAGTTGAGTAAGTCAATAAGGGATTTGTCATTTTAAAGTAACTAGGGAGAATGTTTCATTATTCTTGATTAGTAATGATTTAAGGAATTTTCTGGCTGAAGTCAATTGAGATTTGAAAAGTTGTTTTAAAATATTAATTATAAATCAATTACTAATTAATAAGAATGAACGTGATTGATTTAAAAGGGTAAACACTAAATCTATGCTCTTTGTCTAATTAGAACATTGGATAATGAAAGGATTGAATTATACATCATAACCATGCATGAATAAGTTGAGTCAAACCACTTTTTACATTCATAATATTTGGGTGATTTGGGTGATCATGACATGTTACTAGACGTCAATCTTGATCTTTGATTCTAAATTGATTAATTCTATAATTAAAGATAAATTGAAAGGATTTTTAATTTATCTAATTCTAATTATGAATTATAATTATAATTTATAATTATTGTAAACATATTAGGAATCTAATAGGTCATACATAAAAGAGCAGTTAAAAAGAGAAAAACTAATTTAACTTAAGTTGGACTTGTGAATTTTAAGAAACTTTAGTGATCAAATATGAGATATTTAGTTTTATTAAAATGAAATTATAATTATAATTATAATTAGAGTTAGACTTTAATTATAATTAGGAAGGTTAATTATAAGGGAGCTAGCACTCATACCTTCTACTCTCAAAAGTTTAGTTCTTTTTCTCTACCATATGGATACTATTAAAGACTAGAAATGTAGACAACTTATGGTTGCCACCTCGAGAATAAATTTATAGGAAATTGAATTTGATATGAAGCAATTACTTATTTATTATTAATATTTTTTACTGTGTTTGTGTGATTAGATTATGGTTAGTTTCCTAACACCAAGATTGTGGTCCCTAACATTATTGATTATCTGTTGTCTTTTTCATTATTTTCCAGTTTCCCTTTTCATTATAATCCATAATTTGTATTTGGTTGTCTTTCAACTTGTATTGCTCATGTTTTCTTGTTATTTTTGTCTCATTCTTTCTCTAGCATTGTGATTGTGTCGAGTTAAAATATTTTAAGACGTGTTTATTGCCTTAAGTCTTCTAAATCCTATGTTCTTGATTATGTCTTTTTGTTTCAATTTTTGTATTTTTGATATTTGTATCATGTTGTATGTTTGGTCATGGAACTGCCAGTATAAAACCATATTTTAGTGTCTATAAACTAGCTTGCATTATGAAATATTATGTTTTATGAGTTTGTGATTTATGGTCCAACATTTTCATACCTTAAGTCCTTGGTTTTTGGTTATTGGAAATAAATTTTTAGTTTGCATGTCAATATATATTACTCGAATCATAAAATATTTGTGTGTTTAATAATCCTCATTTCCCTTTAGATGATTTTCCCCACTCTTCTTGAGTATACTTTCTATTTATGTCATCACCTAAGTTCTTAAAACAATTTTAGACAACCTATTTTCGTTTTAATGTTTTTATTAAGTTGTAGTTCTCTTATCTCCACCACTTTCACTCAATAAGTATAAGATGCCCTAAATTACAAAATTTTGTCAAATCTCATACTGCATTGAACTAATGCCTTAGTGTTTTTAACATCTTTACATTTTCAACATAATTTGGCTTTGTTATTAATGACCCTCTCTTATCATAAATTAGTAGAGAATCTTTTCTGTAATATTTTATTTTTCCTCTTAATTGTTCTCACACTTTTCTATATGTTTTTGCATTTTGTTCACATGAGCTTATTCCTATATAATTGGATTTGAGAATTAAAAGATTGTTGGTGTTCAGTTAGCTAGCAGCTTTGGGTCTTAAGGCCCAAACTTAATTTGCTCTATATACACTTTATTCCTTGGTTCAACCTGTTATTTTTTTATAGGTGGATGGCGAGGGAACAAGCATAAACATAAATATACATTTTACTAGGAGGCTATAAGCTTAGGAGAATTCATCAGCGTAAGTCTAATAAAGTTTTCAAAAATCAATCACATTCATTAAAAGAAGAAGTTTTAATTAGGATTGGCCCTTCTTCTTATATATTCATATTAATGTGTATTAAGTGTTTTATTTTCATATATAACTTTGTTTGGGATTAAAATAATTTAATAATAAATTATGTTAAGTCTTGATTTTCAAGAACTTTGACATGGGCCTAAGATTTTTATAAAATAACTAAGGATTGGAATTAGGTTCTTAGAAGCATAATATAAAATTTTAGACATGATAATAGTTAAAATTTGGATGCTTATTTTAAGAATTATTTGGCCTATCAAAGGTAACAGTGGAAAGAGAGATTTCACTTTATTTCTATGAATTCTAGATAATAGGATGGTAAATACAAACTCAAATAAAGATCATATTCAAGTTTACCAAAAAAAAAAATTATTTCTTTTCAGGCCTAGTTCTTCAAACCCATTCATATCAAAGTTTAAAAGCTTGAAATTCGAAAAAGAAAGGAAGCCTGTAAATGCATCCAAGGCTTATTTTATTTAATAAAATGAATTTGGCCTTTATTCAAACTCATTGGGCTTGTTGACACGTTTCCAATCAAATTCATTTAGATTATATCTTCAATTAGGGGATTTCTTATGATCTTCAATTTGTGAGAGTAAATACCTTATCATTAATACCCTCAGTTACTCCACTAGTTCACAATCGCAAATAACTACTAATACAACTCTTTGACGTTAATCTTTTTTACTTTGTTTAAAGACAGCAGAGTGAATTTATTCTACACTCACTTTACACTTATTTTTTTCCATTTTTATTTTTTATGTGGGGGATAATGAATATTATTTAAAAAGAATTCACATTTAACTCAATGCATGTACTAAATATACACAAAGTATCATAATATAAATCAAGTATCCATTCTCAAAATTAATAAATCAAATTAAAATCAACTTAATTATCAAAACTCATAACTATTTTCCTAACCAAATCAAATCACAGTCATAACCAAACTTATAATAAATTATCTTGATCAAAACCCTTTCAAAAATAAAAAATTCTTAAATTGTTCATTATTAAACTAATATAAAAAAATTGGCAAGCCTAACTCCTAAGTTCCTCCCCCATACTTAAGTTATACATTTCCTCAATGTATAAAGCATGCAAGAACAATGAAAAATAATAAAAATAGTGAAAATGAGGTAAGGATAATCAATACTTCCTTGATAATATAATTGGTACTCCCTTAATAATAAAAGGTTTATGACATCATCTAATATCATTCATATCTATTCAGTGTCAGTGAAGTTTTCTCGTTTTAGCACTTCGAGATAATGTTGCCTTTATAGCCTACAAAACTTGTTAAGACATATATTAAGTAATAACAATAAAACTATAAGTCTAAAACTATCAAAAACTAAAAACAAATGTAACAAGAATTAAACATGCAACAAAACATTCTAAAGCTAACTTTAAGGTTTCCTAAATATGATAAACTCCTAACTATTGCTTCTTTATGAGTCCTTTAGTTACACTTCTCAACAAGCCCTTCTTCAGCCTAGATCTATAATCATTAGCTTGCTTTCAATAAGGGCTTATTAGCTTGCAAACATATCACATGCTGCAATACCGTAAAGACATATGGCTTCAAATTAGTAATACTAAGTAAATCTGCTAATGCCTTTTTTATTAACAAACTACTAATATTATAAGAAATAGTATAACCCCCTGGATCTTCGATTGACTGTTGCATTTTATTCTATGAGAATTTGGAGTTGTTCGTACTTAATACTACTATTGAAATTTCCTCGAAAACTTTCTTTTTTGGCTCCTCCTCTCCATCTTCCTTTTTCTAAACAACAACCTTTTCTTCTTCTTCCTTCTCATTCTCTAAAACCTTCAAGTCCTCTTCATTATTTAAAGTTTTCATATCCACTTGCTCCCTAGGATTTGCCTTATTGTAGTTGAATAAAACACCTTAATGCTCTTTAGAGACAAGCTAACTGAGTTATGCAATCGAAACTTCTATATTGTGGATGGTGGTAAGAAGCTTTTTAATGTTTTGGATGTCAGTCTCGATTGTAGAAAGGATTTTCATGAGCTCCTTGAGAAGTTGATCATCCTCCTGTTGTTGTTACAAAAATTCAAACGGAGTTTAATCATTGCACAAAAAATTAAGATAGTTACTTCACCATGGATTATAAGTACTCTTATAGGAGATATTTTAAGGCAAATCCTCTATGAAACTCGATTACTCGTATAATTTCCACATACAATCTGGTGCCTAACATTTATGATTGCGACAATCACCACCACAAATATTACAAAACATAGCTAATACTGGTTAAACTCCCAAATAAAAGTTACCATGCCTCTTGTTCTAAGCTTTCAAATTATAACTTTGTCCATCCTTCCAGTGTGTTTGATAGCTAGCAATTAATACCAAAATCCTAAAAATAAGTCATAAACACAAGTTCAAGAAAGAGAGTTCTATAAATAAATAAATAAATAAGTAAATACAAAAAAGAAGTAAAAATAGTCTAAGTTAGTAAAATAAAAAGCATAAATAAACCAGAAAATTTATTAGATTAACAAAAATAAGGATTTCATAATATTACAACCCCTTGAAAATGTTACCAAAGGCTTAATGTGTGTTTTATACCATAAAGCCACAACATAGTTATAGCTCGCATTGGTGAGTCAATCCTATGAGGACTTTGATTACTAGTACTAACTGTTTTTCTATTATATAATCTAAATAAACAAGTGATTAAATTAGAAAAGGAAAATAAATTAAACTAAACAATAAATAAGAGTTATCCAACAATAGTGATAGATAAAAATAAAAATAAATAGACATAATAGATTTAGATATAAAATCCTCTTAAAACTTGTCTATATTTGAATTTATCTCGACTCAATGATTAATGCTATTACTTGGACCAATAGGAATTCTAAAGTTATAACCTTATTCTCTCTCTCTCTCGATATATAATCCCTATCCTTAAGTTAAATCAAAGATCAAACCAGAACATAATTCTAGAATTCATCACATCTAAATTTATATCTCAATTTTGTTCATAACAAAGCAAAGAAAATCAACAAATAATATTAAAGAAAGAAGAGATAAGAATGCCCTTATAGTTCCTGAATTTTTATGCTTTTTAATTGATTTTAATGAAATCTTGCTGTCTTCTGCTTCTCCTTAATGTGCTTTTGAGTTTCTTCAACTTTGGGAATGATTTTTGAGTTGAATTTCATGATTTAAAATTTAATTTAAATTTGTTCTTTAACTTAGGATTAGGCAGGGCCAACCAATCCTACTCCCTAGTCTCTTATTATTTTTATGTGCGACTAACAATTTCTACAGTTGCCTAATTAAAAATAAATAAATCTTGCAAGTCTTATATTAGGGCGTCTAAAAAGATTTTTGCAGATTCTTCTACTTCTAAATCTAATCTTCTTTAGAAAAACCATTCTTCCTCTCTCAACCTCTGACGACGTTGAGAAGGATCTGTAATGTTATGCATAATTGCTAAGATCTTGAAGCATTTCGCACCCAATTCTTCCCTTTCATCGAATCTCTGCCTCTGGGCGATTAAATCCGAACCATGACTGGCAAAACCGAACCCATTAACGGCACATCTAAAACCCTACTAATGTCTGCTAAGAATTCAAAAATGTCGGATCTTTTCATGAACACCTTCTCTCTCAAGTCTCTAAAGCTCAAGACCAAGCAACAAGAACTTCTGATCCGGGTCTCAATTCTATGTCTCGTCTATGTCTTAGCTTTCATTACTCGTTTGTTTAGTGTCCTTCGCTACGAGTCTATGATCCATGAATTCGATCCTTACTTCAACTACCGGACCACGCT
>JAOQMM010000007.1:4314497-4326318 GCA_027563515.1 Erythroxylum platyclados
AGGCATTCACAACATCTAATTGGATTGTCCGAATTTACAAGGTCAAGCCACCTAATAATAGGTGGTGAGATTTCATATTCTGCCCCCCAAGCAGACAACCCAAACAACCCTTATTTATTTCTCTTCTGCAGGACAGACACAACTGGATTTGGTAGTTGAATTGCGAGTTTTTTGAAGTCAGGTATAGAACAGAAGTAACGTTGCTAGGCTTAGAGATTTAGATTGTGAGATGCGAAGGCCCTTAAATCTTTTTTTGGAGTTTTGTACTTCTCCCTTTACCTTCAACGTTCCAACTTTTTATGCAGGAATTCGATATGATAATTCATCCCGAAGTCAACTAGATCATTCAGTTTATTAGTGTTACTGGTTAGCCAATAACTTCAATTCTATCCACAGATACCAATGGGCCAAGACGGTCAAAGTTAACAAAACTGAAAAGGAATTCGTAATTGTAGTACCAAATCATCTGGTTTCAGGTTTTCTGGCCAAGTCACTGATAAGTATCAGTGGGTGTGTAGCAAGCAAACTTCATGAAAGTGGTCATGGCCGCTGATTAAGGAGAATTGAGCATGTTATGGTATTTTGTATCGTATGCGTTATTGTTCAAACAAGAGAGAGAGAGGATGAGGGGTTCCTGGAGAAGAATTCGCGAGAGAATTACAGGAGATAAAATGATAACTTTTTGTTGTAACTTGTCTAGCTTTCTAGCTGTTATACAACTTTTAAATATATGTGAGCGGAATACTACACTAGACGTTAGTTAAACGATGCCGCTCTTCTCTGATGCTTCTTTATTTTTAAAGTTCTTGTTTATTTCTTTGTCTTTGTTTCTCTCTAGAATAATTCCTTCCCTCTTCAATCCCTTATCCACCAAGTTAACCTCTTAAGAATCATTTTTGGAGTTCGAATAGATATTCCCAAGAAGCATTCTCACTCTGGCCATCTGACCATTGAATTATAGCTGTGTTGCTACAGGAACACGCTCTGTCTTGGTGAGTACTTCGCGTAATGCTGTAAATTGTAGCCAAGGATCGTAGTAGAGGTGATGACTTATTATTCCTTTTCCTTTGAAGGGAATGTTGTTTATAAGGCTGTAATTTCAATAAAACTGTCACCCACCTCAATCACTCTCTATGACCATTTTGAATCCATTTGTTGCCTTATTCTATTTTGCTCTTTCTATAGATAGCATCAAGTTATTCTTGATGTTGCTTCTCTGTCTGTGACAGCTTGATCTACTTCAGTTATCTCCAAATTGCCAGCAAAATATAGTGCATAAATTGGAGGATATCCATATAGAACTTCGAAAGGTGTTGCATTGATAGCTGAGTGGTCTGGTGTATTATACCACCATTTGGCCAAAGGAATCCACTTACCCCATCGATGAGGTGTTTATTTGCAGAAACATCTTAGGTAAGTCTCCAAGATCTTGTTGATCGCCTCTATCTGTCCTTCTGTTTGCGGATGATAGGCTGTTAAATGCTTTAAGCTAACTCCCTGCAACCTAAATAATTCTTGGCAAAATTTGCTTAAGAACGTAGGGTCTTTCTCACTGATAAAAGCTTCAGGCATTCCATGTAACTTGTAAGATGCGATTGGGAAATAATTTTGGAACATACCTAGATAAATAAGGGATGTTTTACTGGAATGAAATGTGCATATTTCATTAAGTGATCAACCAGTACTTAGATTACTAAATTTTCCTTAGATGCTGGCAGCCCTTTGATAAAATCCAAGCTAAGTTTCCTCCAGCTCCTTTCTGGAATTTTAAGTGCTTGTAACAACCTTAAGTATGCGAAAGTATCATATTTGCTCTTTTGGCAGACCATGCATCTCTTAATATAATTTCAAATGTCCTTTGCTAAGCCTTTCTAATAGAACAAATTTTGCAGCTTTTTGTTAGTTGCCAATATTCTTGACTGTCCCCCCATTGTTTCATCATGACTCATCTTGATTAAATGTTCTCTGAGTGTGGTATCTAAACCTATCACCAACCTACCCTTCCAACGTAGTAACCCATTTTTTCATTCATATGTACTTGAGGTGATTTCTCCTGATGTTAATTTCCTTATCAGACCCTGAACAGAATAATCCTCTTCTTAAATCTTTTTTATTTCCTCCATCAATCCTCCCCGTATTTGATACTAACATCACTAATAATTCTAAACTGGTGAATCTTGATAGAGCATATCCCATAGAGTTCTTCTTCCCGCTACGATATTGAACTTTAAAATCATACTACAGAAACTTAGGCAGCCACGATTGTTGGAATGGTGTAGATAATCATTACTCGAACTTCAAACTTTTGTGGTCTGTTCGAACTATGAAAGATTTAATACTGAGATAGTGGTGCCATTATTTAATAACTTTGATTATACTTAAATATTCTTTTTCATCTGTTGATAATCCTTGATGTCTTAGAGCTAATGTCTTACTTACATATGCAATGGGATGATCTGTTTGCTATAATACCGCTCCTATGCCTAACCTGCTGGCATCTATTTCCGCTATAAAGGGTTTTGAGAAATTTGGAAGTACTAAAACTAGTGCTATTGTGATGGCTCTCTTCAAATTTTCAATGCTTCCTTCTCTTTTTGTTGCCAATCCACTGTAAAATGTTGCATTTCCTTAGTAATTCAGTTAATGGTCTTGCAGTTAGTCTATATCCTTTGATGAATCTTTTGTAATAACCAGTGATTCCCAGGAAACTCCTAAGCTCTTTAGGATTTCTTGATTCAGGCCATTCTTTTATCTTTTTTGTCTTCATTACATCTATAGCTACCCCTTTTCAAAAATCGTGTAACCTAGATAGTCAATTTGTCTCAATATGGACACATGCTTTCGCGAAGATATAATTGATTTGTTTTAAGATTTTCCATTGTTATATTAAGATGTTCCACATGTAACTGTAATGATCAACTGTAAATTAGAATGTCTTAAAAAAAATATCAGGATGACACAATTGGTGAACTCAGAATGGCTCCATACATTCCCACAATCTTATGTTCATTTGAAGGAAAACCTGACTTTAGATCACTAGTATATGTTCATTCGATGTAATGCAGTTGCAAGAAGACAATGGTGTTACTCAACTAGAAGGATTTATGGATATCATACATAGATGTTGGAATCAGGGGGTTAAGGGGTACAAAGCATTCCAGTTGATGTAAAAATTAAAGAAGATCAAACAACCTCTTAAAAGTTTCACCTGTAGCAACTCAAAAAATATGTCTTTGCTGAAGCTGAAATTACAACATGCACAATCTGAGTGTTATAATGCTCCTCATGATCCAAACTTGAAGGTGACTGAATTGAACTTATTCAAAGAGTACCAACAAGCATTAGAGCTACACGATTCCATACTAAAGTAGATATCCATAGTGAATTGGCTCAGCGAAGGGGATGAAAACTCCAGATTCTTCCACTCTTCAATTATGGTTAGAAGAAACACCAACAGAATAGTAGGTTTGCAGGATAATAATGGTGTCTTTCAATTTGAATAGGAGATTCTACTTGAGATGGCTAGAATGTTCTTTGCACAACTGATGGGACCTGATTAAGTTGGGCCACCCTCGGAAAGCATGAAGAGGATCTTAGCTGGCTCTATTAAACAGGAAAGCAAGGAAGCTTTGACTACTCCTTTCACTGTGCTAGAAATAAGAAAGATAGTATTTAATATGCACCCTTCGAAAGGTCCAAGACTTGATGGATTCTTAACTTGGTTTTTCCAATACACAGGGACATCACAAGTCAGTTGTTTGCTAAAGTTAGGCTGGAATTTTTTCAAAACTCGAAAATGCTGCAAGAACTAAATAGTACCTTTATTTGTCTGGTTCTTAAGAAGAAACACCCTCTGTCTTTGGAGGAGTTTAGAAATATTTCGTATTGCAACATAATTTACAAAGTTATTGCAAAACTTTCGGCTGATAAATTGAAATGGGTGTCTAATGGAAATTGTTAAAGCTACTCAAGGGGCTTTTATTCCTGGTAGAAATATAGGTGATAATATTCTAATTCTACAAGAGTTTTTAAAAGACTAATCCAATGGAAGGAGAATCAATAGCTGTATGTTGAAGATTGACTTCTACAAAGCCTATGATACTATCAACTGGAGTTTAATTGGAACTTTCATGGAAATTATGAAGTTCCCATATGTCTTTGTGAATTGGATCATGGAGTGCATTTAGACCTCTTCAATGAGTGTTTTGGTTAATGGAATCCCTTCCAAGCCATTCAAGAACTCTAAGGATTGTCTAGACTTCTTTATTCTCTTATTGCATCTAATGGAAATTTCAAGTTCCATACGAAGTGTTGTAAACTTAAACTTTCTCACCTCATTTTTGCAGATGATCTCATGTTATTTAGTGCTATAGACAATTCTTCCATTAACATTTTGATTTATTCATTGATGTTGTTATCGAAGTGGTCTGGATTGAAGATAAATATAGAGAAAAGAAGTATGTGTATTTCAACCAATGTTAGGATTTCCAATGAGCTTAGCAGAATTGCTGGTTTGAACATCCTTCCCCCTCTTTTAAGATATCTTGGGGTGACTATATTCTCCTCAAAGTTAAAGCATGCTTACTGTATTCCAATTCTGGAAAGAATCAAAGCTAGAGTTCTCTCTTGGCAAAACAGATTGTTATCTTAAGCTGGCAAGTTAACTCTCATCATATCAGTGTTGAGTAGTCTACAAACACACTGGCTAGCACATATGGCTCTACTTAGAAAGATTATAAAAAAGATTGACAAAGTGATGAAAGCATTTACATGGTCAGGAAAATGTGAGACAGGACAAAATGTAAAGGTTAAATGGAGTTAAATAACAATCCCGAAAAAGCAAGAAAGGTTGAGCATTGTGTCTACCTCATCCATGCAAAAAGTAATACTGAGTAAAAGAATATGGAGACTGTTTTAAGACAAGGAAGCTCTATGGACAAATGGGTGCATATGGTCCATCTCCAAAATCAAAACTTCTGGCATATTGCTCATTCCAACCATTACTCTTGGTTTTTCAATCAGTTGTTGAAAATGAGGCATTTATTCTATCCCTATATCAAGCATAGTGTCAATGGAGGAGGAAATACCTGGATTTGGTATGATAATTGGATGGAAATCAGTCCCCTCATAAACAATACTGCTTTCTCACACCTGAGAAATAGAATACCTATAAAAGCTAGAGTTTCTGATATCATTCAAGATGGTGAATAGAAGGGTAAATTTAGAGGCTTTTCCTCTTTGCTTGAGTACCTTCCCTTGTTGGGGGATCCTAGATTGGAAGATTCTATATGTTGGACCCCAAATCCGAAAGGACACTTCACAAATGAGTCTTGCTATAAAATATTCAAGAATGAGAATATGGAGGTTCCTTAGTACAATTTGTTATTGAAGAACTCTTTAAACCCCAAAGCTTCATTCATTACTTGGTTAGAAATCAAAAATAGGCTTAGAACCAAGTGCAGATGGTTCAGTACGACTGCTACATGATGTGTACTTTGCCACAATGCAGATGAGGATGTAGTCATCCATTTTTTGCTTATGAATATTCCAAATCCATATGGAGCAGGATCCAATACAAGATGGATGCAGTGACCAACACTTATGATTGGGAGCCTACATTAAGGTGGTTTATAATTCATTCTAAACTAGGTAAGAGAATGCTATCCTTCTCAGAGTCACTTTTATCACTACTATATACATGTTATGGAAAGAGAGGAATGGTAAAGCATACAAACCATTGAAGAGGATAAATATCAACTAGCTGACAAGACACTGAACTAGATTCGAGCTGCTATACTAGTCAGGAAAGTTGATCACATGATTACCCCTTGTATGAGAACCATGTGGAATATTTGACAGTCGGATGTTGTAATGTCTTTCATGTAAAAAGTAGCTAGATCTCTTTTCCTTGTATTGTAACGTCCTTTAAAATTTAGATAGCCAAGGTTAGCTATACCTTGACTATCTTTGTAATTTTGTAAATATTGTGATAGTTGTGCTATAGTGAATAGAATACCTTATTCATTTTTCAAAATTAAATATATAAATAAATTCTCCTACCCTTAAATAAATTGGTTATTGTTATTAGTATGACCTAACAACCAATCTCTCCTAGCCTTTTCGATAACTAAGATACGATCATTATTTATATCCATTACTATTAAATAATCCTAGAAATGCTCATAGGATTTAATCCACCAGTAGCATTACAATTTATATAGACCCAATTCTAACCAATAAACTCAATACTCTTAGTTCATTTAAATTAGATTATCTACCTCTATCAACATTAGCCAAATGTTCTATGTTGATTTGCTACTACAATTAGATTAGCAAACAATTACATATTTGTTATCCTAAATGGTAGTGTACTATTCTATCAATCAAAACAATTGGCTACTTGTATAAATTAACAAAACAACAATAAGAACTAGAGAACAAAAAACAAATAAATATTTAAGAATAAAAGAACAAAAGGAAAACAATTAGATCTCACAAATTTTTTTATGTACTTTGACTATCGTTTAATTAAATTAAAAAACTAGCCACGGATCATAGATTTGACCTACCAATAATACATGAAAAAATTGTTGTTGTGTGTTTTTGAGGGGGGTAGACAAATGTTTGCTACCAAGAAAAGAATGAGAATATACCCCCTAATGATGGCTACTAATCTCCTTTTATTAAAAGTTGGATTCATAAACTAAAAAGGAAACTAAAAACGCTAAAAAGATGCTTAAATTCATATACCTTCCATACGTGCCCATACCTTATAACTTTTTATAAGTTATCCACCAAAATTCCATGTAAAGTAAGTCTTGCCCATGCTTTATGAGATTTTGTTGGCTGCCCACTTCTACCTTTATGATCAATCTCTTTTCCCCACTCCATTGGCCTTCCCCTCTAATTAATGATCAATCAAGCTCTAAACCTTCAAAAATAGAAAGAATACACAATCTTCATTAGTTAAAGCACAATTCCATGAAAAAAATAAGGATATTGAAATTAGAATCATGTATAATTTAAGCACTATCAAATTTCCCCAAAACCAAACCCTTTCTAATCCTCGAGCAATAAAAACACTAAAAATAAAAAAAGTGATAACACATAATAGGATATAAATGTATTCAATACCCAAATAACATAAAACATGATAGTCAAGCTTCACAAGAAATATGAATAAAAATTTAAATAATAACCTAATTTGAAAGTAAGTGCAAAAGATTCAGTGAATTTTCTCACAGATTTTACTCGTATCATTCAAATGTTTCACTCAAACTTTTGGTATGATAATGAACTACTATAAGCTTGCATATACACTAAATCCTTATTACTTATATTATATTTATGCACAAATCGAAAGTACTTTATTAACAAGTTGGATAAAGTTTTTCAAATCGTAGAGCTTAACAGAGCATTTGAATCACCACTACAACATTAACTCAAAATATTCTACACTCTCCAATCAACCATTAAAAAACTCAATTACATAACCCATTCAATCCTCACTTTTTCTATAAATGGACTAACTATTTTGCTACCATAAGAAGAAATGTCATACAAAAGTTTTTTTAATTTTTTTCTTCAAATAATTTTTTAAAAATTTAATTTGTGAAATTTATTTGGAATTTGATTCTTTCATATGGTAGACATAAGCATATGATGACCAAGCCCATACCCATTCGTAATTGTTCCCCATTATTCTTGCTTACTACTAAATATACCACCATAATGTACATACCTTCTTTAGGCACTCTCCTTAAAACCACTAATCAAGCAATTCAAATACCCTGCCAAACCTAAGATTAGGTAAAAGTATAATTGAGGCTGGAGCTTATTTTTTGGGTCTTAAATATCAAAATAAAAGGAGTTATTAAGGCTTAAAAAGTGTTTACTAGCGTTAATGCATTAAGTAGGCTATTTATATTGAGTGGGGTTAAAAAACGGCCTTAATCCTTTTCATGCACACATATATATATCAATGTCATCTCGACAGGTTTAATGCAAGTTCTAGAGAAGCATTCAAATAGAAGAATATCACACAATAAGAAACTTAAAGATTGTTATGGTTGTTGCAATCTATTGGCTCAAAAACTTACCAAGTTATATTGAAATTACCGAATTTCTACACTTTTATATTGAAATTACCAAATTTCTACATTTTCCTTTCAAAATCAATCATCATAATTAACTATCGCTCATATCTTAAGTTAACTAATCAACACATGTCACTCTCATACTCAACTAATTTATTCCTATGGCCTACATCATCAAACAAAGTTTTAACACATAGAACATAAAAGAAATGAACAAACATATGAAACACAAAGAAAATAAACAAAAACAACAAAATAAAATGAAATAAAATTTTTAAAAAATTCTAAAACACTCTCCTTTACACCTAAACCTAACATAACCCTCAATGTTAGAATAGAAGAATAGAGGGTAGATAGAATACTCTTATAGGGGTTGAGCAATGAAATGGAGAACCATTTAAGAGCTTGATGGTAATGGGGGTTCAATCCCCAGATGCTTAAAAAGTGCCAATTGATTTATCTCTATATTTTCCACTTGATTACTCACTTTACTGACATAAAAGTCATATCTTCACCTGGTGGTGGAGGTAGATGGAGCATAAAATCCCTGCTCATCACTGTCAATAAGTTTCTCCAAGTCATCATCATTACCTCATGTTAGTGTTCTCAACATTAAGTAAACCAAGAGCAATAGCCAAATGAGTGATATAAGAACCTAAAATGAGAGGATGTTTATGAAATTTAACAACATATTAAAATTGTGTCGCTAACTAGGCACCTAAATTAAGCTTGACCCTATTTAACATGGACCTGAGGAAATAATAATTAGTAAGAAGATTAGAGTTATCCTTTTTGTTTAAGAAATTAAAAATGTTGGATTTATTTCAAGATAGGCTCATAAAGATGTGCACTCGTGGATTGACTATCCAAAAAGAATATAAAGCATAGAACAAAGATTAAAGTAAAGTGAAATTTTAAAATAAATAAAAGAAAAATAGTCTAAAAATTATTAAAATGTTAAAGTGAGCTAAAAACTCAGATTGCCTCCCAAAAGTTCTTCTTTAACGTCATATTATCTGGATGGAATGGAGCTCTTAATTATAATAAGTTGGATTTTCCAATTTAATTTCTTCCAATGTCTGCATCTGAAAACCTTCATAAAATGATTTTAACCTGTGACCATTAACCTTAAAAAGCTTACCTAAATCTAGACTTTGTATCTCTATTGCACTTTAGGAAAACACATTAATAATAAAAAAAGCACCTAAGCATCTAGAACATAATTTACTGGGAAATAATTTCAATTTTGAATGATAAAGTAAAACTTTTTTAGCAATTAACAAATTTTTCTTGGAAATTGTTTGATCGTGGAAGGCTTTTGCCTTCTCTTTATAAATTCGGGAGATCTAATAAGCATTGTTATGAATCTCCTCTAAATCTTGGATTTGGAGTTTCCTATGCTCACCTATTTTTTCCATCTCTATAGTACAATTATTGATTACCTAATATGCTTAGTATTATAGCTCAATTGGAAGATGACAATGTTTACCAAATATCAAATGGTAAGGAGAAATACCTATAAGAGCCTTATAAGTCGTGATATATGCCTGAAGTGCATTATTAAGTCTCAAACTTTAATACTTTCTATTTTGATTTACCAACTTCTCAAAATTAGATTTGACCTCTTAATTAGAGACTTCGAGTTAACAATATGTTTGAGGGTGGTAGGCAGTAGAAACACAATGTGTGACACTATATTTCTTCATCAAAACTTCAACTATTTGGTTACAAAGGTGAGCTACTCTATCACCTATTATTGTTCTTAGTGTGCCAATCCTAATAAAAATATGGGAACTAACAAAAGCTACCACATTTTTAGCATCATTAGTTCAGGTAGATTGAGCTTCCACCTATTTGGACACATAATCAACATTAAGAAAAATATAAATTTTTTCAAATGAAGATGGAAAAGGTCCTATAAAATCAATCCCTCACACATAAAAAACTTTCATACACAAGAATGTTATGAAGTGACATTTTGTTCATATTGCCTGTATTTCCTAATTTTTGACATCTTTCATAAGATCTGGTAAAATAAATATGAATCCTTAAATAAATTAGGACAAAACAAACCATATAATTATGATCTTCAATTAGAGGATATCTCATGGAATATAGAGGAACTGCAGTCCTAAAACTTTTCTTGAAGGACAAAACCAATTCAAGAATATTGTGATGTAAGGAAATTGCATTAGATTAATGTATTTAATCCCAATGCTACCTTGATATTTTGTGATATCTGGACTACTTAGTCATTAGTTAACTTGTACTAAGCACATTTCTTATCAATACAATTCTTTAAATTTCTCAAAAATATTATTTTAGATTATTGAGATTATACTAATAATTAGAATCAAACAATGTTTTATACTTATAATTTGATTATTTTTGCATGAGGAATTGCATGTCTAAAATGTATGACATTGGGACCATCAAAAATTAAATCCCTCACTGAAATATTAAGAACACATTAAGAAGATGATAATTGTTTTCCATTACTTGAAAATAAAACTATAGATTTATTTATTATAAGGCTTGTTGAGCAAACTTAAGGCCTTTTTCACCCAAATATATTTTATCTTAAATTAATGGTCATACGTAACTAAATTTTTATGATTGGATAAGTAAACTTACATTTATATGAATTTATAGGTAGGGTTAGAAATTATATACAAGATATATTTTGGCAAAGAGTTGTCACCTAATAGATATAGGTGGTAATCTTTCCAAATATTAGTTAAGGCTATTATTTCAAATAAAATACTAGGAGTAACAAAATAAATTATTGAAGTCCTAATCTTATTTGGTTGTCATGGCACATAACGAATTGTTTACTTTCTTAAATTTATTTGGTTATGAGTAAAAGTTACCTTTTTTAGTGTAATTGATACTAAAGCGTTAAGTGAACCAAAATTCTTGGACATACGATTAAGTTTGAGAAGGGTTCTCAAAGAAACAGAAATTATATATCCATTATGTAACTTTGCTATAATTCTCAAAGAAACAGAAATTATATATCCATTCTGTAACTTTGCTATAATCCTTATTAAGGATTTGGTGACAAAGTTCTAAAAATATGTCAATACCATATCCATTTTGTATCTTTGCTATAATCCTTGTTAAGGATTTGGTGACAAAGTTCTAAAAATATGTCAATACCATATAGATGACAAAATATGATGACATTTTAATTTGATTAATGTTTTATAAACTTTAATGACAACATGTAAGATGGACGTTAACACCAAGATAGCAAAATGCAAATAGTTGCATATAGACTTGAAAGGTACAGTACTTTTGTGAAATTGTTTTACTCAATTTTAGGCTACTAAAAGTATAAACATGGACACAATTGAAGAAATTGGCTATAGTATGATAATAGTTGTCATTAGAAGAGAAATAATTGCATTTCTTTTCTTACGTATAAATGATATTATAGAGATCATATATAATTGTAATTCATTCTTTTGAATATTTGATATTGAATTCATTTTCAACATTATTACAATGTTTAAGATAGGATAAGAATTAGATTGTTAAGTAAAATCATTTGATCCAAGTTTATGCAAATAATTTTTCTCTATTGGACTAAGGGAGACTCGTGCTTAAAATAAGAGGAAAATAATAGAAAATTAAATAACCGAGAACCGTAGCTCTAGGTGAGCCCTGCCCTGCACGGCTCATTACCTTCCTTACATTTATATAATGGAAGTGATAAATACAAC
>JAOQMM010000007.1:4332117-4350719 GCA_027563515.1 Erythroxylum platyclados
AGGCATTCACAACATCTAATTGGATTGTCCGAATTTACAAGGTCAAGCCACCTAATAATAGGTGGTGAGATTTCATACTCTCCCAACACAAGCAGACAACAGAAACAACCCATATTTATTTCTCTTCTGCAGGACTGATGCAACTAGATTTGGTAGTTGAATTGCGAGTTTTTTGAAGTCAGGTATAGAACAGAAGTAACGTTACTAGGCTTAGAGATTTAGATTGTGTGATGCGAAGGCCCTTAAAAACCTTTTTTTTGGAGTTTTCTACTTCTCCCTTCACCTTCAACATTCCAACTACTTATGCAGGAATTCGATATGATGATTCATCTTGAAGTCAACTAAATCATTCAGTTTATTTGTGTTCTTGGTTAGCCAATAACTTCAATTCTATCCACAAACGCCAATGGGTCAAGAGGGTCAAATTAACAAAACTGAAAAGGAATTCGTAACTGCAGTATCAGATGATCTGGCTTCAGGTTTTCTGGCCAAGTCACCGAATATCAGTGGATATGTATCAAGTAAACTTCATGGGAATGGTCGTCAGGATACATTTGATTTCATTGCGACTGATTTCATGGTTTTTCCAGCAATGAATTGAAATTTTAGTTTCTAAGTTAACAAATAAGCTCCATATGTTTTGAATTTTTTTCCTTCTGTTTTTTAGAATTACCATAAGTTTTAAGTACTGACTAAGGAAAATCACTTTATACCTATTGATTACTCTATGTAAGGTCTGACTGGTAGAGTTTTTGACGTGTACGGAATAGTTCTAAGTTCAAACTTCATTGTTTAACAATATAGGGTTATTATAAAAATTATAAAATTTAATATTTTGAAAAATTATCAATTATAGTACCAAGTTGGAGTTGCACATTATCTTTGGAGTGACATACTTTTTTTTTTTTGGAAATTGAATGATATATTATAGATGAAAACTATATCTGTCTTACATAGCATTGTGCCAACAATCATATGTACAATATGACAAAAAAGGTCGGAAATGTAGTACAACTACCTACAAAAGATCAATGAAGCCACGCTATAATAACCATCTATGCTTCATCTCCATGGAAAGATTAGTGTGTGCATTATGAGCCAGAAGGCAAGCTCTAGTTTGATTCACGACAATATGGTACTTCTTTTGTTTTGCATCAGTGAAATGTCGTCGATTTCGCTCTCGCCCGATATTGTAAATGGAGACGGTGTAGGTGGCTTTGAAGAGAATAGAATTAATGCTACCCTATTTGGATTTCCTAATAATCCAATTTAGATCCTGCTCCCAATTGTATCCACTGTCATTTTCTGGTAACATGTGTAACACACGACTACGTATGGCCTTGGAGAAGTTGCACATAAAAAAAAGATGCTCCCGATCTTCAGTCACTTGATTACATAAGAGGCATACATTATCCTCACTTCCACGTCATTGACTCTTTGTTCTTAGCCTATCCTTGATTGCAATCCAGGAAATAAGAGCCGCCTTCAGGCACACAGTGTCTCTCCATATTAGTTCAAACCAGGGGACTATCAACGTAGTAACTTATGACATGAGTGATTAGAATATTTCCCATTTGAATTCAATGACCAAGTTATTGTGTCTTCTCTATGGACTGCACTTATTGAAGGTAAATAAGGTACAAGGGATTGAAATCCCCTGAAGTTTCCATGCCAAGTTCCATGAACAATCAATGAGGAAACTTTTAGATGGAGGGGCATCATATTTCGAAGATATTGAAATTCAGTCGAGGTGATTAACATGTTGATATCAAGCCAATTCGCAAACCATATCCATGTCCTCTCCCCGTTACCAATGCAATTAACATGTTGATATCAAGCCAATTGGCAAACCATATCCATGTCCTCTCCCCATTACCAATGCAATGTTTGATACAAGGATATATCTGAGATCGTACCCTCATCACTTGTTATATGATGTGCCTTTAATTTATGTTATGGTTTTATTTGCATGAAAATTTTGTGTTTTAAACATTTTATGAGTGGTTCTTATATTTTGTAAAAAATTTAAAATCGCCCCTTTGTTTTTATTAATTTTAGTTTACGTAATAATTGATCAATACATAACACTCTACATGGACTACATCACACAGGGATAATTGTGAACAAGCTTTCATATTGTATTATATTTATTAATTTTAATAATATATTTATTGATTTAATATAATAGTGAACTAAGTATTTTGTTAAAACTTTATTTATTTTATAACAATACTAATAAATAAATGATACATTTCTTATTTTATTTATAATTCATATTTTTATAAATTGATCTATTTGTTTTTATTCAAGGAATAAAATTATAAATTTATTTTTGTATTGCATTATCATATTTGCATATCGTAACTTATATAAAAATAATAAATGAATATTTAATATATAATAGACATTCATTATCATCTTTGAGCTTCAAGACTGGATCTAATTTTGCCTTGTTCAATCATGCTAATCTTCATCTTGACAAAATTTTCAGCAACCACTGGTGTTTTCTTGGTTGGAGCTATCATTAAAGAAGAAAATTTACTTTTTTTAGCACAAGTTCAAAATCCTTCTTTAAATGTTGCCTCTATGTCGAAAATAATAGCTCTCGTCCTGATTCCTCTTCAATAATGGATATCAGTCTCGCAGAACTTAGAGAATTCTCTTCTTAACTTCGTATCTATTGTGATAGGAAAATGTTCTAATTTTCCTAACATAATAAAATGATAAGCATCATATCTTTCTTCTTCATGAAAATTGGGGCCAACAGATAATATGTTTAACATTAGAGCATCTTTAGGTGTTATAGGATTATTTAAATAACAATCCTTATCTCCTTCTTAAATCCATCTAGGAAGTAAAGAGATTTTGGGAAACTCTGGATTTGTCAGATAAATAGCATTTATAGCTCCAAAGTCATACCAATCACAAATAGCTTGAGGATGAGCTCCCAGCAAAAAATTTAATCTAGAGGATATCCCTGAAAAGTAAATATAATAGGTATCATGATTTTGATAAAGTTTTTGCTTCAGATAATTGTAAGTGGTTTATCTTTGCTTACCATACATAGCAAAAACAAAGAAGTGTTTCAGCAACTTCTGAAGGTATCAAGTTGAAATTTGCAATATCTAAGAGATCCTTAATCTGTGTTAATGGGTATCAATATGTTCAAACATTTAGCCTAACAATTCAAATATTGCTTCTCTGGGGTTGACCATTTTTGGTTAAGAAATCTGCAAGAATATTATTGCTAGACTTGATAATTTCAATATCAAAAGTATATTCTGATAATAAAGTTTGTCATTTTATATATCTTTTATCTTCATGTTTGGAAATGCAAATTATTCTGAATAAATGCTTTTACTTGAGTATTATCAGTTCTTAACAAAAATATTTTTGGTAATAAAAAATAATAAAATTATTGACAGCTCTTTACTACTACAAGCAATTCTTTTTCATTTATATGGTATTGTTGCTGAGTATTTGTAAATGTTCCTGAAGTATACATGCAAAGAGACTCATTCACTTTAATGTTAGAATCATAGTATATCTTTTTTAATACTCCACTCTATACATGGTCATAAGCATCAGTCTCAAGAATTAAGTCATCATTATCAGAGGGTAGAGAAAGTTTTGGTAAAATAGTGCAAAGAATTTTAATTTTCTTTACCTGTTCAATCAAATAAGGTGAAAATTCAAAAGTGTTTGAAAAGATTTCCTAATTTCAGCTAGGTTCTGGATAAAATCATAGGCATAGTTTAAACTTTGAACTTGCTTTTTATTTAATAACTTGTCAGGAAATTGTGAAAATTTTTCGACAATATGGGGTTGAAGTTTTACTCGCTTACAATCTATTTCCATTCCAAGAAATTCTATTTTTGTTTGACATATCTTAGCTTTCTTTTCAAAAAGAGCTAAACCATGTTGCTCACATAAATCTGCAAATTTATTAAGATGTATAACATGTTGAGCAATGTAGGACTAGCTATTAAAATATCATTTACATAACAAAGTATAAAATTACAATATTTAAAAATATTATCCATTTTTCTTTGAAATAGTTGTGGGGCATTTTTTAAGCTAAAAGGCAGGACTAACCATTCACAATGGGTCGTATAGGGAAAATTATTTTATTCATTTTTATTTGGCAAAATCTTCTCTTACAATCAAATTTAGAGAAAATTTGTTTCCCTCTTAGTAAATTTATTAATGTTTCTTTATGAGGTAAGAAATATCCATCAAATAATGAAAATTTGTTTCCCTCTTAGTAAATTTATTAATGTTTCTTTATGAGGTAAGAAATATCCATCAAATAATGTATTATCATTTAATTTTCTTATAATTTACCACCATTCTAACTTTATTTCAAATTACTTCAGCATGATTTCTAACTATGAAAGCTGGAGAAGAATGAGGAGGCTTACTAGGCCTAATGAGCTTTAGATTTTCGAGTTCACGAAGTTGTTTTTTAGATTCTTCTTGATCTTCTAAATTGTATCTCATAGCATTTACTCTAATAATCTTTTGTTTATCTGTCATTTCTAAACTTGTTTCTTCTATGTTTTTATCTCAAAATTGTAATGGATTATCATAATAATTTTTTAATTTATTTCTTACAAATTCTAATCCTTCTTTAATATTTTTTATCTATTGATACTTATTTTCCATAATGGTTTTTATTTTTTAAAAAGGTTTTCCTTTGGGGAAGATAGGGTTGATTTGATAGCCATAGCCACCATGCTGGGCTATACGGACTTTTAAGGAGATTGGAGTAGAGCAAGCATAGGCATGTTTTATGCAATGAACAATAATCCAATGACCACAAGGAGTTTTGAAACGTATTTATTGCTTAAGTGTATCAATCAAGATTTTACGAAAGAGTTGAAGGAAATTATTGCCAAGAAGAATATCAATTCCAGTATTATAGAAATAAAAGGGGGGAAATTTAATTAGAAAGGAGCCTAATAAGATTTGGGGTTGTTGGATACCTTGAGATAAATGTATTTTATTATTAGAAATATCTAGCCCGATTATATCTTTTAAATTTTCATAATATTGGAAAGGAAAACAACTTGGTTTACATAAACAAGAACCAGAGCCACTATCGATATACGTTGCAAAGTATTCAGCTTATAATCCTTATATATTAAACCGATCGAAACATAAATACTAGTAGGGCTAGTTGTTATCTAGGAATTTTCCTCCACCAGTCTCGAACTAGCTCAAGGTAAGTGGAATTTGGTTCCTTTTCAACCCAGACACTCCTTGCAATAACTCCTAGCTTCAACCGCATTGGATGTATGATAGAGCTTCTCGGGAACTCTTACTTGTGAGTGACTGCTTATTGCTTTCTTCTTCACTGCTCTGCCATTTTTATAACCTTAAAAACGACTCCTAGCCCCGCATGTTATTGTATTTTTGATGAGCCTCTAATTATCTTCTTCCATTTTGAATGGATTTGGTGCAGAAAATGTCAAGTGGGTGAGTCTCCTTCTCCTTCCAATGTTTGTTCAGTTGTTGGTTGTTTTATTGAACTATACTTTACTGCTGCGTTGTGTTTTCTCCTTCTTCTACTGCTTCTTCTGTGTTGCATTTTGATGGGCTAATTTTCTGTTGTGATTTCTCCTTCTTTTATTGTTTCTTCTGCATTGCATTTTTGTGGCCTAATTTTTTACTGCGTTTCAGCTGTTTCTTCTATATTTTGGTTATTTCTAGGCTAGTGTTTTTTTTGTTGAGCTACTTCTTTTTTTTATGGCTGTTTGCTTGTTTTTGGCCTTCCTTCTAGGCTAATGGCCAGATTTTCTTCTAGATTACTTTCCTTGAGTCCACCAAGCCTACAAGAAAATATTTAGCACAATTTAACCCCCTTTTAGAAATAAAATGTGGAACCAAACAACTTAGGTATTAATAGTAAAATGTAACAATTTTTGCCCAAATGTGCTATGTGAATGGTTTAAAATAATATCAAATAGGGGTGTAAAATATGTTATAATTTCTACTTACCAAATTCTCCCACACTTAACTTTTGGTCATCTTCGATCAAAACAACTTTATAATGCAAAATATGAATCTATTTTAAGATAATACCTCACATCAAAGAAATTAGATTAAGAAAAACTGAATAACAAATTAGAAACTTTATTTACGAAAATCATAATGTCTTAGCATATTCGCAATCGGTTTAATTATCGATATAACATCTTCAAAATTTCAACTTTAACTTCACACTTTAGAGACATTCACACCTCATCTTAATAAAGCTAGTCTATAACCAATGTTGGTGTATTAATTCTAAATTCAAAGCATCTTGGTTTAACTTGAATTATATTTTTTTAAAATCAACTCCTAACACAATAGACATATTACCCTTTGTGCTTGGCTCATCTTCTCACCTTACTTATGATCTCAAAGGAGTACTTGGTCCCTTATCCTTAAGTGTTTCCCTAGTAACCTTTTTTTGGTCTCAAATGGGCACTTGATCGTTAACAATAACATTTTTATAAGAAATTAAAATTTCAAGGTCATGTCAAGTATTTCTCTAGTATTTCAAAGTAAATGAAAATCACCAAGGATACTAGACATTGATAAGTTAATTAAAAGTCTATCCTTAAGGCTATGTATGAAGAATTATAATAAGACTTCCAATTGCTTATAAACTAAATTTATCAAATGAGGGTTAATTCTCTTAAGTGTGAACCTAAAATTAAACAAAAGAGTTTTAAAACTTGTTATGTTAAAGAAAATAACCTATGTAAGTTGCTAATCCTTTAACCATAATGTTATTGTGGTAATAAAAACTAAATGCATGTATATAAAACAAAATAATGTCAAAATTAACTAGCCTAACTAAGCAATCCAATTTCCTAGACAACATTCACCCTATTTTTCATTTTTCAATTTTCATAAAATGCACAAAATAACCAGGTTATGTCTTCTCCCCCCACATTTAAACTTTACATTGTCCTCAATGTAGAGCTAAATGTAGAAAAAGGAATATCCAAGCAGAACAAACAGTTAAAATAGCAAAAATATTTTATTTGATTTTTTTTTGAAAAATAAATAGCTATATAAAAAAAAGAGCTAAAGAGAATGAAATTCAAATCTAATTTTTGTTGTTTTAGGTTGCCTCCTAAGTAGTGCCTTTGATTTATGTCATTGACTAGACGTCGACTCTATGTCCTCCTCTGTTGCCAAGGTTCCTCTAGCAGAATTTCTTCAAACATCATTACATCAACATGATCATAAACAAATCCAATCTATGTCCATTCACCTTAAAAATTTTGTCAATTTGTAGGCTTTTAATTTCCATTGCACCATGCTTAAAGACGTTAGTAAAAAAAAAGGGACCTAACCATCTAGATTGAAGTTTACCAGGAAACAACTTTCGCTTAGAATTAAATAAAAGAACTTTTTGTCCAATAGTAAATGATTTCCTGGATATCTTCATATAATGTAAAGTTTTAGTCTTTTCTTAATAGATCTTAGCATTATCAAATACCTCTAGCCTAAGTTCATCAAGTTCTTATAGTTGTAATTTCCTTTCTTTTCTTACTTTTTTCATAATCTAAATTGCATTGTTTCACTGCCTAACATGATTTATGTTTAATTTCTACTAGTAAGTGACAAGCTTTACCATATATCAGTCTATAGGGGGGCATACCTATTGGAGTTTTGTAAGCAGTTCTATAATCCCATAGAGCATCATCCAATCTTATGCTCCAATCCTTTCTATTTGGCTTTACCATCTTCTCCAAAATAGTTTTAATCTCCTTGTTTGATATTTCAGCTTGTCCACTTGTCTGGGGGTGATATGCAGTAGCAACGCGGTAATTTACATGATATTTTTCCAAAAGAATCCTCAAAGTCCTGTTATAAAAATGAGTACCATTATCACTGATAGTAGCTTTAAGTATATCAAATCGAATAAAGATGTAAATTTTTAGAAACTTAATGACTGTCTCAACATTATCCAATCTAGTGGCCTTTGCTTATAACCATTTTAAAACATAGCCTATAGCAAGTAAAATATATAAATTACCAGAAGATGAAAGGAATGGACCCATGAAATCAGTTCCCGACTCATTAAAAGTTTTAGAAACCATAATACTGTGTTGAGGCATCTCCTGTTTCTTGGATAAATTCCCTGTATTCGAGCATTTCTCACATGACCTGTAAAATAAGTATGCATCTTTATATATGGTGGGCCAATAGAATCCACTCTCTAGAACCTTATGAGCTATCCTCTTTGGCCCAAAATGACCATCTCCTTCTAAAGAATGACAAAAGGTAAGAATAAACTTGTGTTCTATTTCTGGAACATGCCTGCAAAATATTTGGTTAGAACATGTTTTCTATAAAAAAGGATCATCCTAGAAATAGTATTTGGATTCAACCTTTATTTTATCCTTTTGAGCTCTTGTTAAATCATTTGGAAATGACCTAGTAACTAAATAATTGCATATATCCGCATACCAACGTAAATCACCTTTAACAAAGAGTAAAGTTGCTCATTTGGAAAGAATTTAGAAACCATAAGCCAATCCTCTTTATGTATTATTCTACTAAGGTGATCTGCTACTAGATTCTCTTCACCTTTTTAATCTTTAATTTCTAAATCAAATTTTTACAATAATAGCATCCATCTTAGTAACCTAGGCTTCGATTCTTTTTTTTAAAAGAGATATTTGAGTGTAGCAAGGTATGAGAAAACAATTACTTTGGTTCCTTACAAGTATGAACATAATTTTTCTAATGCAAATATAATAGAAAACATTTCTTTTTCCGTAGTAGTGTAATTACATTGAGTAGGATCCAAAGATTTAGATGTATAATATATTACATAAGGCTCTTTATCTTTCCTTTGACCTAATACAACTCCAACTACCTTATCACTCGTATCACACATTATTTCAAATGGTAAATTCCAATCAGGTGGGCAAATTACAAGAACACTGCTCAACCTTTCTTTCAGTTCTTCAAAAGCATTTCTATAAGTATCATCAAACATAAAAGAATAGTCTTTAGATAGTAATGAACATGAAGGAGATCCAATTTTTGAAAAGTTTTTTGATAAAACGACGATAAAAACCAGCATGGCCTAAAAATGATCTAACTTCCCCCACAAACATAGGATATGGAAGTGAACTTATAGTCTCTATCTTTGCCTTGTCAACTTCTAAACCTTTTGAACTTACTGAATGCCTTAATACCTCACCTTATTCTAACATAAAATGAAAATTGTCATAATTCAAAACAAGATTAGTATTAATAAATCTTTGCAAAAAAATAGAAAGATTATGGAGACATAAATCAAAAGAATCACCAAACATAGTAAAGTCATTCATAAAAATTTCCATTTTATGCTAAATTAAATCAGAAAAAATGCTTATCATTTATCTTGGAAAAGTACCTGGAGCATTACAAAGTCCAAATGACATTCTCCTAAATGCAAATGTATTGAAAGGGCATGCAAATATGGTTTTATCTTAATCTTCAGATGATATAGCAACCTATGTATACGCTAAGTACCCGTTCAAAAAGCAAAAGTAAGATTGTCCCGCTATTTTTTCCAACTTTTGATCAATAAAAGGTAAAAGGTATTGATCTTTTCTAATTGCTTGGTTGAGTTTTTGATAATCAATATACACTCTCCACCCATTTGATATCCTAGTAGGGACAAGTTCACCTTATCTATTTTCTACTATAGTTATGCCTGTTTTTTTGGGTACTACATGTTTAAGGCTTACCCATTTAGAATTTTAAATGGGGTATATTATTCCTGCATCTAACCACTTTAATATTTCCTTGTTTACTATTTCCATCATGGGGGGTTTAACCTATGTTAGGCTTCTATGATGGGTTTAGCATTTCTTCCAGAAGGATCCTAGACATACATAAAGTTGGGCTAATCCCTTTTGTATCAGCTATGGTCCATCCTATGGCATCCTTATGGTCTTTTAATACTTGTAAAAGTTTCTCTTCTTATGACAAAGTTAAAGCATGTGAGATTATAACATGCAAAGTAGCATTCTCACCCAAAAAAACATACTTGAGATTTTTCTGAAGATGTTTCAACTCTAATTCAAGTCCTTGAACAATAGATGCACTAAATTAGAAGTAGTAAGAGGTAAATGATTATAAAGTATAGATTGATCCTTCAGTAAATAGTTATTTGTCTACAAGCTTGGCCCTCGGCAAGGACAGGCAGGGCACCTGCCCAAGGCCCAGCCTCATGAAGAATAAAATAGTCAACAAAAAGCACCATATTGTATTTCATTTTGTTCATTATGAAGGTCTTAATCCTCATAAAGAGCAACAAAAGGGTCTATATTTTACCTTTTTTGTTTTCTATAAGGGCTCACTATTGACTATCATAAAGAAAGAAGAAAAAACAAAATAGGAGCCTTTTTTTTACTTTGTCCAAGGCCAATAAAATGTCAGGACCGGCCCTGTTTGTCCGTATTGCCTTGCCACTAGCTGCATCTATTATGCTCCTATCATGTGGTAAAAGTCCCTTATAGAAATATTGTATTAATAATTGATCACTAATTTGATGATTGGGGCAACTAGTACTTTTAAGTCTTTCCCAATATTTATATAGTAACTCATTCATGTTTTGTCTAATTCCAAATATTTCTTTCCTAATAGATCCTGTTTTAGTAGCAGGAAAATATTTTTTAAGAAAAGATCAATGCAATTTTGCCATGTATTTAGAGATCTAGGAGGTAAATAATATAACCATTCTTTAGCAAAATCATGTAATGAAAATGGAAAAGCACCCACTTGTTCTTCATCAATTCCTTCAGGTCTTATAGTAGAACAAAAAAACCAACAATTCTTTTAAGTGACTATAAGGATCCTCACCTGCACATCCATAAAATTTATGCAATAAATTTAAAAAACTTGAATTGAACTTCAAGGGTCTTTCCAAGACTAGGAAGACAATGCAAAAAGGTTGATCTTCTAAGTTTGGTTTTGAAAGTTGCTTCAAGGTAGCTGCGGCCATTAATTTTTATCCTTTTTTCTTCCTTTTCCAATTTGATTTGTACTTCAATTTCTTTTCCGTCTCTTAATTTAATAAAAATCACTAATTTGTACTTCAATTTCTTTTCCGTCTCTTAATTTAATAAAAATCACTATCTCTCTTCTTTATCTATTTTTTTAAAAACAAAAGAATTGTTAGTTATAATTCAAAAATAAATACATAAACTAGACAAATAAAACTTTTCCCAATAATAGTGCCAAAATTTGATACGTGTTGTTAGGCATATACAAATTAAGTACTTATTTTAATTTTGAATTTGTTAATCAATTTAGCATATGGAAAATAGGGGTTGATCCCACAAAGAAAGTTAATTTACTAATTTAATTTATTATTGTAATACTTTTTAAAAATGTTCCAATGAATCAATCTAATTTTTTAAAAAAGAAAAAATTACGTCCTAATAATTTTGCTCATACAAAACGAATTCCATAAAAAAATATAAACATCATCAATGCTTATGTAATATCCTCTTTAACATTAGTAAGATACAATATCAAAACTTAGGAAAATAAACTTATAACACATTCTTAGAACCACATAATCAATATTCAAGACTTGGAAATTATTTTCTTTGTCACTAAAATTGTAATCATCCAAAATATATATTGCTGAATTTATTTATTTTAATGGTGAAACTAAGTCATACAAATCTAAAATTTTCAGTTTAGAAAACTTATACTCATACTTCATTAACTACTCGATTTCTTTCTAATATCACATGTCTTCTAGAAAAGCATGTTTTAAGTGGTTTTACAACTCAAAATACATTACTTTCAAAAATCTGGATTTTCTAAAATAAAATAAAATTTTCAGCTTCTTTCAATCAAACTTTGAAGTTCTCTTGTAGATTTTGTTTCCTAACAAACTAAGATCTAAATGGTCGCTTAAACATATATTAAAGTAAACAAAAAGTTAAAATATTTTTGATTTGAAGAAGATAAAGTCACAAAGTTAATAACATGTCATACACATTTCATCTCAATTTTCTCACTAACTATTCTATCATTCATGTAAACATGAAATAATAATCAAATTGGTGTAACGACATGTTGAATTGTCACTTGGTTAATCAAGATTATTGTTTAAGTACAATCATCAAATGAAGTAATTAAAAATCACTCTAAAATAGGCATATATAAACTCATCAATTTTTCATGTTCACCCTGAATTTTTAGCAGCTATAGGACCAATTTAAATAGATATTTCAACATTTAATTTCTTCCTAAACCCAAACTAAATTAATTAATGATTTCACAACAAAGAGCAAAGCATTTGACACTTCATTCAAGTATAAAATCTGAACAAATCTTCATAATTTTTAGTTAGACAACCCCTATTTCATCTTGTAATACTTTTAAAGTAATCCTAATTTAGCGTTTACACATCTAATTCTATGCACATATTTTTACATAATTCAACTAAAAAAACAACTTTTCTATAAACTAACAAACCATTAAAAGAAAAATTACAAATCTGTCATAACCATATTAACCATATTAATCAACATATTCATAAGAAATATCCAATACATAGTTCTTCTGAGACAACATATTAAGCTATGCTATTTTTCAAGTTAAGAAGTGATTAAACATACATAATGAAGCACATCTAAAGGAAAATAAAAACTTGGATAGCTTGGATGAAATCTCTAGCAATATACAAATTCAACATAAACTTGATCATTCTTCATTTTTACTCTTCATTTTATTGGGAATCAATCATTATATTCAACTTTAAACCTCAGTGAAAGTAATCCAACTTATTTACAACAAATTAAAGTTTACAAGTCTCAACTAAAACATGAAGAAATGGATAACCAATTGATTATTAAATGCGTAACATAGTTATGTCTCTTCACACTCAATCCTTCGGATTAACAAGAAAGGCATTCACATTAATGAAAGCAAGAAAGAAGTTGGTCCTACCTCATTGGTAGCAAAGAATAAAAGAAGACCTTTGTTTGTATACAAAATCGAAAAGACAGAAACGTAAAAAGTAGTCTTATAGGTAAAATAACAAATACCAATGTTTATATAATTATTATATCAAATAAGTGTCTTTTTTTTTTTTTTTTGCAAGTAACCATATTGGGAATGTTTGTTCAAAAGTGTTTAAAGATTTAGAGGTAAGACTGTATCCAAAAATTATTAGTTTTGAACTTTTTATCTAAATACTTATATTTTTTCCTAGAGTAAGATTTGTTTTATCAAGTTAACTAACCTTAATTGCTAATTTTAATACAATTTGAGGCTTCAATCTCCTTAGTTTCATCTAACACAAATATAGTGATTATTATACTTGGATGTATTCTTATTTTAAGAATAATATTTGAATGATATGAAACATAGCTTAACTTCTATGTTTATTTCATGATGTACAATATACCATAATCTTCAATATAAAAAATATGACTAATTATCACATTATAAATAATTTAACTTTGGAGGGTTTATTAAATAAAATTATGTTGTATTGTGATAAATTGATAAGTTGTTCTGCCTGAGATATGTGATGATTGTAGCTTGTTAATTTTTAGTCATCCTCTTGTATTTTGAAGATCTATGTGAAATACTATTTATTTAAAAAATGTTGGGCAAACAAAAATTAAGTAAAACTTGACGAATGATCTTATTTTAAATTTTGTAGGAAACATAAAGGGTTCCTATAAAAATTTTAAAATATAGAAAGTTTTAGTAGAATAGATTGAAGTGATTAAGCTTATAGTGGAAATGTAACTTTTGATATTAAAGAAGAAATTGAGTGGGACATCACATACATTACTCAAAAAGCAAGTTATAAAAATCCGAGCTACAAAACAATTAAAAAAAACGCACATACAAACACTTTTAAACAAGAAAATTGATGTGACAATTGACATTTGTTTGATAAGTAGAACTAAGAGTTCATGGAGTTAAACAAAGCAAAAGACTTAAAAAGGGATGTCCAACATAGTAATGTCTCTTCACCCTTAATCCTCTTGCTTGAGAAGGAAGGAATTTGCATTAATGAAAGCACGACAGACGTTGGTCCTACCTCACTGGTACCAAAGAATACAAGAAGACCTCTGTTTGACCTATCATTTCTGCAATGTATGCAAAATCGAAAAGACAGAAGAGTAGAAAGTAATCATATAGGTAAAATAACTAATACTGATGTTTATATGATTATTAGATCAAATAAGTAACTATATTGCGCATGTTTCTTCAACTGTCTTTAAAGATTCAGTGATAAGTCTGCATCAATACTTGCTTTTTTGGTAAGGATTTCTGTCTGATTCAAAAGATTGAAGTATCGAAATTAGGTTAATATAGTATGATCAAAATCTGTGCATATTTTACATAATCAGTAATTTATTACCAAATTATTAGTTTTGAATTTTTTTAATCCAAGTACATATATTTTTGCATACAGTAAGATTTGTTTTATCATGTTAACTAATCTTAATCACTTTATTTTTTTTTTACAATCTAGGCTTCAATCACCTTAGTTTAATCTAACTTTTGTAATTTTATCATCTATTTTTTAAAATAAAGTGATTATTATACTTGGATTTATTTTTTATTTTAAGAATAATATTTAAATTCAATCTACCATAATATCTAAGTTTGAAACCTTAAAATGTAGTTTTAAAACCTTAATTTACCTCCTTACAATGTAAAATGTCATGAGCGTTAGTCCTTTAAAATAATTAAATTTATAATGCACCCCTAGATTTGACATGTAAACATGAGAAATTATAAATATTATTTTTTAAAAATTGTTCAATAAAATTATTTAACATTGTTATCTTGAGCAATTCTATATCGTATATAACTATAACAAAATAAAAAACCAAGGAAAATCAATTAAAAATGAGACTTGGATCAATTCGAAGACATATCAAATTAACTTTTATTCATTTTACATTTTTAACAGGTGATCTATTTAGTTGTCAAATAAATATTTTAATATTATGAAAATGTTGATTTTATATAAATTATAAATAAAAATTTTAAAATTTTATTTCTAGGAAACTCAAAATAAATAAGATGAAACTAAGCTTTTTAAATCATAAGTGATAAATTGGAAAACAAAATTGAATCACAACAAAATCTAGTGCATTTAACTATTAAAATATATTTTGTTTCAAATTTTCATTAATATATTAATATAAATATGATCGTGGGTAGTTTATCATAAACTAATAAACCCTATGAGGTCAAAGTATGATTTCAACATGAGTAATAGATTTGTAAAACTACGCATTTACATAATTAAAAATCTTAATCACACGTTATCGATGTTAGTTAGACGATCGAGAATGATTTTCAATTGAATTAATGTCACTTTTCACGGCCCTAATTAGTGTCCGTACAGCAAACCTTTCAGATGAGACTTGCATTATCCACTCGAGCTCGCTTTTCTCTGGTCTCTTGCACGATGTTTTAACTGGCTCAATACTGGTATGCATTCCTGTTTTGATATAATGCTATTAGTTCAAAGAACTTGAATGATTCATGATGTCTACATAAAATATATGATATATTAAATACTACACTTACAATCAAACGTTGCCCAGTTAGAAGGAATTGACGTGGGGATATCTTGTCTTTGGTCGTCGCTGTTCAACAACTGGAAAATATCTATACCATTATCAGCCTTCTTTATGGATGTTTCAAGTTCTCCCATTGGTGAAGCTGAAGTGAGTACATCATACTTCAAATCTAAAGAAGCCTATATTAAAAGGGAAAGCCATTAAGAAGACCTTATGCCGGATGCATGCAGTTAAGGAGACATGTGTATACAGGAACTTTATCAGTTGGTTCATAATTTTACTAATATAGATCAGATGAGCAACTTCATTTAAGGATCGGAAGCATATCAAATACATGTAAAATTCATAAGATAATATCTACATTACCCCACGGGTTCTAGTTCGAGTTGGACCAAGTTCTGTAATGTTTTTGACGAGGATATCTTCTCCTACAGAATGCCTCCTTTGAATTGGGACGTCAGGTTTTACTAAATCATCATTATTATAATTGGTTTCGCCAACAGAATGAGCTGGTTGTATTCTTCTTCTTGAAATCCATCTTTTCTCCACATATCTGAAAGATTGTGTGCTATCATAACTAATAGGCAAGAAGAATGAAAACGTCCTGTGTAAATTGAAGATCTTCTTACTTGGCACGGATGAATTTCTCAGTGTTGCCTTTATCTGCATTTGTGGGAAGTCCTGCTTCCCAATAATTGTTTGACTTCTTATTTCCCATAGCTATTCACAAAGAATTGAGTTAGTTATTATAAACGAAATTGAAAAAATATGCTTCACACAATTAAGTAAAGTTTCAGATGAAGCGCAATGATAGGGTTCTTACACTGCATAAAGGACACTTGGTCTGGAAGCCATGTGTCCAATGTAGTGGATCGTACCTATATGCAAATCAAACTACCAAGTCACAGTCGATACTAGTGGTACGAAACAAATGTTACTTGAAAAGGTGCATATATCTTAGATAATTATAACAACATCATAAGGTGTATTAATCTAGCTAATTAGAAGATGTACGACATTCCACACACTACAAGAAAAATGGAGTTTAACGACGGAAATCACCACGAAACAAGGAGATTTTCCGTCGGCAAATAAAATAGCGACGAAATTCACCGACGGACAAAATCGTGACAGAATCGGCCATAGGTAATATTTTCATAAGGTATACACCTGTGAAATATGCACCCCTAAGCTCCGATGAATTCCCGAGCATTGCATGCAGATGAATATTCCAAGGTTCACGCTTGCCCATCTTGGTGCCCTACTTGAAAAGAATAAATTACAAAAATTATTACGAATTTGAAAGAAAACTTGATGAATTATCAAATTCATCAAGAAGTGTTCTTAAAACTTTACCTGCTCCCACAATCAGCACATTCTCTATTTTCTGGAAGCTTAACAAGGCCATCTAAAATCTACATGGACCCGTAGAAAACAAACAGATAAGACTGATTACTTTTTCTTTAATATGACTATTTTCAATAGAGCATATAGATAAACAGAAAAGCTATGACCTTCATGTGCTTGGCATTGAGTTCGTTGGAGACAGAGGCTTTCCCGTTCATGTTTGCCCTTCTTCGCTTTTAGCTATTGCAGAATATGATATATAAAATATCATTCAAAGAAAAAGAAAGAGAAGAATAAGGCAAAACGTAAAAGAGTTTAGAGATCAAGAAAAGGAAGGTGAATTTAAAACTAGACTTATTTGTAGCTTAATCAGGTGTTTATGGACGAAGAGAATGAAAAGGGAAACCATCGGCATTGCTATAAATACGGCACTCACCATTGCTAGATATAGAACAAGATTAAAATTGTCATCCCATTTTCTATTGTGTATTTCACTTCTAATCTACAATGGTCACCAAACTCCTTTTTCTAATTAAATATACCCCAGCTAACAGAGGTTTAAGTAATAGTTTAATAATGTTGCTAAGTCCATGAAATATCTAAATGTGTTAGCTTAATTTGTTTCACTAAGATTCGAAATATTAGCTCAAAACTCCCACATATACAACAAACTATAATTACATCTCTCTCCCGTTTCTATTTTATGCTTCACTTACTTTATCTACATTTACTGCCAAACTCCTTCATAGATTGTATAAAAATTCCACATATATTACGCGTTTAGAGTTAACTGGAAACAAATCTTAAAATTTACTCAATTTTGTGGTAGTAACTTGAACTTTAAAAAATGACCCTAAAATGTTCCAACTTTTAATTTGTTGTAAAAATACTATAACGTTAAGTTCTTCATTAATGTGGCTAATGTGACATGTCACGTCAAATTAATGTTTTTGCCACGTGACTATCATATGTTCCATTTTTGCCACGTGATTTTCATATGTTCCATTTTTTCAACGTATAAAATTTGTTATCTAATAAAATTAAAATATGTTAAAATTAATGAAAACTTAATTGGTCGTAAAATCCCTCCTCTCCACACTACAACAGAACAAATTATTAGCTTTGTTCTTTTTTTTTTTGCAATGAATTGTAAATCTTGGAGTTGATTGTTTGGCCCTTACTTTGAACCTCCTATTTGTAGTTATTATTTGAGCTTTTGCATTAATAGTTATATTTTGAAAGTTAGTTTAAATACTTGAAATTGACTTCCATTTATCTATAAAACATCATGAACAAAAAGTATACTATTACCAATTAGGAATAAATAACAAAATAATTAACCCAAAAATTGTAATTAGGTGACAAACTGTAAAATAAATGTTCTCACAAACTTCTCCAAATGTTACTCTACATCCTTGAGTGACATGTATACACATAAATATTTATGATATTTAAAAAATTGAGGAAAAATAAGAAATAAAAGTGAATATTCCCTCACCACCCTCTTCTTCCTTCTAAAGATAGACGCTGCAATATTTGATCCTATACATACTAATTGTTTAGCGCTTTTTCTTGCATCATTGTCAATGGTGAATATAAATACACTAGGTTATTGTAAGTTGCCATGGAGAAAAGCAATGTTAACATCAAACTGACGAATGAGTTAGTTTTTAGCTAAGG
>JAOQMM010000007.1:4350819-4363453 GCA_027563515.1 Erythroxylum platyclados
GATAAGAGAATGACCTTTCTTAGTGATCAGCGCTAGGCAAACCTAAGCTGGAAGAAATGGGGACTAGTAAATACCATGACAACTGAGGGTGACCTTTTTATATTTAAATTTTCTTATGAAGAAATGGCATAAAAGATAATGGATATAGGTCCCTACACATTCAAGGTAAGCTTATTTTTTGATAAAATGGGAAATTTGTTTTAAACTAGACAGATTAGAACTGAAATCCATTCCTATATCGGTTAATTTCCATCGCATTCCCCTAGAATACTGATCCTTTAAGGGCCTGAGCTACTTAGCTAGTTATCTGAGTATTGCTCTAGAATTGGATGATAACACAACCAACCTCAAAAGGGTTGGATATGCAAGGGTATGCATAAAAGTTGATACTAAGAAGGAGTTACTTGAAATCATTCTTATTATAAATTTTAATAGCAACAGAGAGCTGGTAGAGGATAGGGTTAAGCTATCCTATCCACGGAGACCATATTTGAAAAATACCATCAAAGTTTGGATTACTAAGAGGAATGAAAAAAAAAAACAAGCATAGAGGGGAAGACAAATCAAGATACTACTAAGGAATCCACCACAAGCATTGCAGGAAATAGTGAGGGAACAACAATAGAGAAGAACCTGTCTCCCAACTCAGCTACTTGAAATAATGAGCAAATAACAATAGAGAAGAACCAGAACCCTAACTCACCTATAGAGACTAGGCAAATGCCTTTTATAGGAGGGGAGGAAACTGGGGAAAAGGAGGAAATTTCCAACTCATAAACAAATAGTAATGAGGATCAACTTAAAAGGATGACAAATGGAAAAGTTGAAGGGGATCCTAAGACTATCAATCAAAATGAAGAATGGATGGATCCGAGTTCTAGTAATAGTAAATCGAGGAGGAGAACTGAGTCCAGAAACTCCTAATTGTGTGCACTATTTGGAATGTTTATGGAATTAATTTTCCATATAAACAACTAGCCTTAAAGGATTACTTGACAGCTAGATAACCTTATTTTGTTGGTTTTGTTGAGACTAAAGTAAAGGAAGAGACCTTTCATAGAGGTTTGAAATTTTTCCATGCAGATTAGACCACTTTAAGTACGCCAATGGAAGATTAATTGTCTCTTTTGATCCAACATACCTGCACTTATCTACTTGGTTCTGCACATATCAACTTATTCATTATGAATTCAACCTTAAAGCTAGTAATGACCTTATATCTATTACAATTGTGTATGGTGCTAGCTGGGAATATCAGAGAACTAGTTTATAAAAAGACTTAGTGAAAATTGAGGATAGCATAATAGCCCCTTCGATGGTAGCTAGAGACTACAATTATTTACTCTCACATTCTAAATCTAATAATGGAAGAGGCACCTCGCAGTCTGATGTTAGCGAATTGATCAATCTCACTTCTTCACAAGGATTGGTGTACCTCAAATACCATATTACTTTATTTACTTGGAGCAATCATCAAAATGGAGATAGATTCCTATAGAGGAAACTAAACAAGCGTCTAGTCAATAGCAGGTGCTTAGTAAGACTAGGTGAGAGTTATGCTACCTTTGTAGAACCATTTTTCTCTGACTGCTCTCCTATTACTATTAATATCCCTAGCTTGTCAGTAAAAAGGAGCCCCCTTTTAGATTCTTTAATTCACTCCTGAAGCATTCCCAAATCAATTCAATCATATATAGGTAGTGGAGAGGACAAATCAAGGATCCAAAGCCTTTCAATGTCTACAAATTTTGAAAGCTATAAAAAATTACTGTATATCTCTGCTAAAATACAATCCTAATCCAATGAAAATTGACAAGTTACAACCCTTGAAAAATCTCACAGAAACTCATAAAGCTTTTGCTAATACCCTAAAGGACTTAACATTGATTGAGAAGGAACTTAATTGAAGAAGAATTTTAAAGCTTTTGAAGCTTATATCTCTCAAATGAAACAAAAATTTAGGATTCAGTGTCTTTAGAAAGGGGATAGAAACACCAATTTTTTTACAGTATAATGTAAGGAAGGAGAAATAGAAATGAAATTGTTTCTTTGATGGACTGCAATGGGATCCTAGTCTAAGAATAAAAGGGGATTAAGGAGCTAGTTAGGAATCATTTCATGAGCATCAATGGTATCTCTTGTAGCAACTCAGAATTCCCTAGGGAACTTCTAAGGAACATGCAGTGAGCTATTGCAAAAATCCATTATCATAAATTGCTCAAAGATTTCTGCATTAAGGAAATCAAGTCTATTATGTTCTCCTTTCATCCTAACAAGACCCAAGGACCAGATGGTTTCAATGTTATATTTTTCCCAGACAAAAGGGACCTAATTGGACACTCAATTATACATACAGTGTAGTAATTCTTCAAAAGTAATAGGTTATTGACTCAACTCAACAAAACTTAACTCTACTTGATTCCAAAAACTCCTAACCTTTTGAGTCTTAATGATTACAAACCTATTGCTTGTTGTAATGTTATTTACAAAATAATTGCAAAAGTACTAGTAAGTAGGTTGAAGCAAACTCTTCCTGCAGTGATTAATCCTTATCAAAGGCCCTATTTTATGTTGGCTCAGGAGCTCTTTAAAAACTATAATTCTAAGTTAAATATCAAAAGTTGTGCTCTCAAAATAGACTTTACCAAAGCTTTTTAACAGCAGGATATAATTTCATTATCACCTCCCTTATCTTGATAGATTTATCAAATGGATCTGTGCTTATATTACGACTGTTTCCTATGTTGTTCTAGTCGATGGATAGTCATCAAAACTTTTCAAAGCTACAAGAGGTCTAAGACAGGGAGATCCTCTCTGCCTTTACCTCCTTATAATCACTATGGAGTTACTACTCAAATTGACTACTTTGAGCATACTAGCAAATCCAGAATTCATGTACCACTATAAATGTAGAACTCTTAAAATCTTACAATTGTCCTTTACTAATGATATGCTAATACTTTGTGCTAATGATGCTCTATTTATTAGAATTATGTTGCAATCTCTTCAAAGGTTTAAGGAGATATCTGGTTTGAAATTTAACCCAAATAAGATTTTAACATATCTTTCCAAACACAATTGAGTAAACTATATTCATTTGCTCAAAATTTCAAGATTGAGGATCCACTCACTTAACTAAGAGTTCTAATCTCAACCAAAAGCTTAAGGAAATAGAGTGCAAGTCCCTTATAACCTCCATATAGAAGAGGATATCAAATTGGAGCAACAAATTTCTATCCTATAGAGGTAGATTACGATTGGAAATTTCAATTTTTAATAACTTGCACATCTACTGGTTATCACATCTTGCTTTACCTAAGAGTATCCTAAAGAATGTTGATAGAAGTATACGGAATTTTGTATGGAATGAACAGTTCAACAATCATGGAATCTCCCCGAAAGTTAAATGGAGCTCAATATGTCTGCTTAAAGATTATGGAGGATTTGGAATCACTTTAGCTAGTAAAATGGCAAAATCTTTAATGGCTAATATGCTTTGGAGAATATGTGTGGAAAATGAAAGTCTATGGGTAAACTAGATCCGCATGGTGCATATCAAGCAAGAAAGCATATTGATTGTTCAAAGCAAACCTACACTATCTTATGCAATTCAACAGATTCTGAACACAAGGCAGTTTATGCAACCTCATGTCAAGCATTTCATAGGTAATGGAAGGGACACAACATTTTGGTTTCATAACTGGCATCTTTGAGGCCACTTTACACCACTTCATACTTCCAGAGTTTAACAGGATCAATTCTTGAGAACACTAAGGTGCATATTCTAATAAAACATGGAAACTGGACCAGGCCTTTTCACTCAAACATGAGCACTACCATTAACATGAATAGTCTTATAAATTATCAGTCCAATCAATTACAAGCCGATTCAATACAAGAGGAGCTACACAGTATCAAAATATTCTCTACTGGATCTTATAGAAGGCTACTATTAGGACCCTTAATTAAATTTCAATTTCATAAACACATTTGGGACTCAAAGATTTCTTAAGCTCACTCCTTTATATTGTGGTTAGTAGCATTATAGAGGTTGGGAACAAGAGATAGATTAAAGTTTTAGGTACTAGATATCACATTTCCACTCTATGCAAACTATATGGAGACTCTTGATCACCTATTCTTCAAATTTGCATATTCTAAGCAATTGCGGAGATAGTTTCTTTTTTCAATATGCAAGAAAATAATCAAACATGGATGATCACTCTCAAATAGGCTAGTAGGATGAAATGCACTAGGAGAGTTGACTAAAAACTATTCAAAACAGGCCTTGCTATAATAATAGACTATATTTGGAGAATGAGGAATGCTAGATTGTTTGGAGAATCAAAAGACAATCTAAATTATAACTAGATGCGGTGCTTCAACAAACTAAGGTTGGCTATTATGATAAGTTCATATGGAGAATTTTTTTTGTTATAAAATGAAAGAATTTATTAACTCAAGCTGAGCTTAATTAAAAGTGCAATGACAGGAGAACAAGTTTAACATTAAGTCATATAGACCTTGGTATACATATATTCCAACTCAAATACAATTAGAAAAAATTAGACATTCCATAAACTTTTCATTCTTTGATTGATGGTAGACTGAGTATCAAGAGCTATTAGAATTTCCCTAATCCAGTTGACAATGGAGCCCCCAGCATTAGAGCTTCCTTTTCTACTTTGTTGTATAATCTACTATTTCTTTCCATCCATATTGAGTAAATGGTGCAACATAAAGCAGTTTTAAGAATGATCCAATCCTTCTTCAAGTAGTTGTACATTCTGCTAGCCCACTAGATTATATCCGTCCATTCATTATATGAACAATGAATCTAAATTCTCCTTTGGAATAGGATCCAGAGAGTTTGAGAAATTTGGCACTGAAAAAACATATGTGCAATAGTTTTAATATCATTTTTACACAAGAGACACCTTGGACCAAAGTTGCCTAAGCTTTCATACCATCTATTATTAGTTTTCAGTCTATTTTTAATAGCTAACCAACTGATGATAGTTACTTGGGGGATAGTACTTTCTTCCAAACTAACTCATACCAGGGAATTTTGGGTTATATATGCAGCTTTATAGAGCTTGTAATAAGAAGCATTACTAAATTCCAGGGTGCTATTAACAATCTAGATAGGTCTGTTAGCTCCCCGCTCTAGTTGAAAGTATAGAAAACTCAACAATTTGCCAGCCCCTCTGTAATTATAGCCCCAATCTCCATTTTGTATGATGCTGCTTACCTTAGCCTTTATTGGAATTCTGGTACTCAAATAAATCATTTCACTTCTCCTATAAAAAGGGATAAGTTCCATCTAAATATCAAACCAAAACCAAAATAACTCCTTATTGCCAATTTGCATCTTTATCCAAGGATGTAAATTATCATAAGAGACCTGAAAATGAGATTGAATTTGTAGGAATGTAATGTAGGAAGTTGTAATTCCACTAAAACGGAAGGTATCTTTTAATTGTAGGAAATATTATAACTCTATGTGGAGTAGATGTTTTGTAATTTTCTAGAAACTCTTTCTATTGATGAAATTATTTACATTTTAAAAAATTAATTAACAATCCTTATATAAGATAACTTTGGAGATCGTGACTTAAATGATCACTTGTACAATTATCACAATGAAAATTTTCATAAATATACATGTAGTGTTTCAAATGAAAGTCTTATATAGGGTCAATTAAGTGAACTTTCTCTCTAACAAGCAATCACATGCTTATTTAATTATCTCCATACTTTAATCTATAAATTGACTACTCCTTTTATAAATAAAAAACATAACATATGCTAGTCTTTTATATCTTATTAATATCTAATCTTAATAAAACAATGACTAAGAAAATTTTAGCGATAATATATAAATGCAATATAAATTTTATAATTATGATCTCATCATAATTTTATTTGTAATGATAATTAACCATGTCAACTTTATCATATACATTTGAATATGTATAAGACAAAGAATGCCTTTAAATAATTATATCACTGAACTACAACCAACCAATTGGTTGTAAGAATAAATCAATAATATTCTTCTTACACTAAGTCAATCGTTTTAAGTGTCTTATACACTCAAACAGAATTCGAAAAGGTCAAATCTTTGATGATTCCATCATATATGATGGAGCTCCAAAAACTTCTAAATAGGTATCTTACATCTAAATTGAATTCTTTCAGGTTAAAGAATCTCTTTCTAGTTACTTTAGAACAATTAGGAGATTTTCTAGAAGTGTGGATGTCAATGTGCCCGACCTGGCCCGACCTACAGGCTGGGTGATCTGTGGCCCGGCCCAACCTTATATATTTTTTTAAAAAATTAAAAATGATGTCGTTTTTTAGGTTTTGATTGGGCCAAACATTTTTGGCCCATGGAAATAAAGTTGGGCCAAAATTGACATTCCTATCTAGAAGAAATCTAGGTTCTACTCCTAGGGGCAACATGTTATGGGTATAACGATTATGCTATTATTGGGACAATGGTTTAGTGGGAGAATTCTATAAGATTCTCTATAGTAAACACTTGCTTAAATCTTACAGCTTTAATCTTAATTATCATCATAATTAAGAGAAATTGTCTAAATGCATACTTGGATCTTTGTTGAGATCTTAGCTTCTTTACATGCCTAATGGCTTTATTGTTCTACAATATATTAATTTTTGAACAATATAAGGAACTATACCAAATTCATTAAAGAACTTGATCCACTTAATCATTTCTACTAAATAAAAAATGTATTAAGCTTAATTAGCAATTAATAGTATATTCGAACATTTCCAATCTTAAAATAATATTGTTCTAAATAAAATTATCTTAACTAGGATTTACTTTTAAAGTTAATATCTATATAACCTTCAACTCAAATATCAACTCATACATAGAATAATGGATATCTTAATACTCCATAAGCATAGATGTCTTAAATACTAAACACTTTTAGTTCATTATCTAGACATTTGGACTAGAATAGGTAAACAATTTTCATATCTATGTTTATAGATCCAATTCCTAAAAATAAGTAGTTACCTTTTGCATATCCAATAAGAGTCATTCTTGGAAAATTATATTTTCAATAGTTGAAATGTGAATTATTATTCTCTCTATAAGCAATATGTCTTTATATACTCCCGCCAAAAAGGACAATTACACTCCTACTAAACTTCTTATAGATATGATAAATTCACAGTCATCTTTAGAAAAAATTCTTTGAGTTCATCATAAAAGTGAATCTTTCAACATCTTGTAGCCTTTCAACTATATATCAAATATTTCAATAAAGGTACTAGTTTTAATTAGATGTATCTTCATAAGATTTAAACTTTTCAATTTTCATTTTACTCCTACTACTTATCATGAGAACCATTCTCGTATAAGTATACGTTGAAACAAGTAATTTGTTCAATAGGTCTATAAGATTATATCCAACTTTTTCGATATCTCATAACTTTTTATTATCTAATTTAGCTTTAAATTTAGTGAATAATACATGCTTCAACTAAGCATCACATCCCAAAATCTTTAACTTAACTCTTTCAAAGTCTTAATATTTCATATCTTATATGAAATCATGTTAATTGATTTTAATTGAAACTGTTGAAGATAAGTCATTATACTAGGTATAGTTATAAAAAGAAATAAATATTGTATCATACAATATCTCATATTGTATTTTCCTCCTTACACAAATCTATATTTTTATGAAATTTAGTTGCGGAAATATTCACTAGAGAATCTCACTCCTTATAGATAACCGAAAAATTTAAATCTCACCACATTAATCCCACCGATGTGCTTTGGCATTATCAATACTTAATTTCTATGTAGACTTAAAACAATTTGAAATTTTTAAATTTTTAAATCAATATTTTGTTTAATATATATGACCATATCGCAGAAAATCATTGTACTTCTAATAAAATATAGGAATCATCCTTTTATGAATTATTATTCCAGCTAATATATCATATGTATAAATTTAACAATTCAACGTCATCATTATCCTTTCACCAAATGTTGATTTGGTATTCTTCAACTTAACAAGTTTGAGAAGTTTCATATGATTTATAATCAAAAGAATATATATTATATATAACTTTATGACTATCATCATATTGATTTAACCAACATGGCATAAAAGGATAATCTTAGTTAAATAAATTTATATTTTGCCACTTATGTTAAGCACAATTCTCCTTTGATCCAGTATACACAAATTGTTTGTATAAATTTGGAATAATTACTTTTATTCAACAATCTAGTCTTATCATGCTTTGAACATTGTAATAATGTTGAATCTGAATTTAATATCAAATACTCATACGCACGAACTAGAAATATATATGATCTCTATCATATCACATTTAAGCAAGAAAAGTCATAAAATCATTTTTCTTCTAATAACAACTATTATCATATTATAGCAAAATCTTAATCGTAGTCCATATTTATGATTTTATTATGCTAAATTTAAGTGGAACAATTCTATCAAGATATTATACTTTTAAGTTCTACTCTATGCAATCTACTACATTGTTTTATAATAATTTTGACATACATTTTGTTTGATGTCATCAAAATTTGTGAGATATTAGTCAATTTAATTCGTCATAATATTTTGTCATCCATATGATTTTTACATATCTTTGAAACTTTAGTATCAAATCCTTAAAAGGGATTAATAACATAATTATATACAACTTTCATTCTAACTTTGAGAACTCTTATCAAACATAACCTATATCTAAGAAATTTGGTTCACTAACTCTACGTATCAACTATACCAAACAAAGATAATTTATACTCAAAACAAAAGATAAATGTAAAAAAGCAAGTATTGGTTATATGTCATAAATACTAAATAAGATCAAGATTTTAATCATATATTTAGTTACTCTCACTATTTTATTCGAAATAATATCCCTCATTAATATTCGAAAAAATTACTTTAATCTCTCTAGTAGGCTAGGATCTCATTCAAATTTAGTTGGTCTTGAGTTTGCTCAATAAACTAACTTATATTAGGTAAATAACAACTTTATCAATCATGTCTCATATGATTCCTATATCGTTACGTGACAACTCTTGTCAAACCATATCTTATATGTTATTCCTAACTTTGCCTCTAAATTTATATGATCATGAGTTTGTTCATCCAAATCACAAATATTTAATTAAGTAAGACTAAATGATATAAGACTATTGGGTTAAAGAGACCCTAAGTTTTCTCAACAATTCTAACAATAAATAGAAATCTAATTTATTCTTATAACAATAGAAGACAACAATCATGCTCTTAACACGCAAATATTTTAACGAGATTTAATTTTATTCGACTCCTGAAACATAAAATCACATGTTAAATATCATAAATATAAAACGTGCAATTTAACATGCATCTAATATATATATCAAACATATAAATAAAGTACATTAAAAAAACATATAAATAAAGCAAGCAATTTCTCATACCAATATAATCAAATTATATGCATAAAACATTAGGCTGTGTTTGATTATAATTATTGATCTTCGTAATCTAAAATAATATTTCCAACTCCTTGGATAATTAAATTAGATTAAATCCATTAATTCTTAAATTAATTAAATTCGCATTCCAATAGAAATTTAATTTAATTTGAAGATAATTTTTAAATCCAATTGGAAATCATTTCCAATTATCTAAAGTACTTTAACAAATTTATTGAAAACAATTTTCATTAAATTATGTTTCTTATTTATTATAATTTAAGAAACACTCATTTTCCAAAATTTAACAATTTAGTTATTAATTTTAATCATACAAAGAAAAATAATTAATTTAATTTTAAAATTAAATTTTGATTTAAAACAATTTTAAGATTATGTTTGGAACTTGGTTAAATTAAGAATACATTATTCCATATTCAAAATAACTTAATTTAGTCTTAGGATTACTTTAATCTAAAAGTTAAATAGGTTATCCTTTTTCTAGTTTAAGTTACACTGAACGTCATATCTAAACAACCCTTACTCTAGAATTGGAATAACTTATTCTTAATTTAAGTCAAACTTAAACTTATTATTAAAAAAGTATTATTCCAATCCTAGAATAGGATATCATCATATGCAAACAACTCATATTCCAACCCTAGAATAACTTTACTCATGTATACAATTTCTCCCCAGGTCCCCTCAAAAACCCTTTGTTGGTATCGAAGCAAGGTTCATAAAGTCCAATGAATAAACATTCATGGATTTAGGTCAGATGAATGGTTATTTATAGAATGACTCAAATGACTTCGCATTAGTTATGGGTTGAGGGGGAGCGAGCTAGTCCAATATGAAAAGATCCACTTATGAAGGGGGAGATGTTGGAAATTTACAAGGGGAGTAATCTCATATTAAAAAGAGACATAACGTTGAAATGAGTTATATACAAATATAGGACTTGTAACCCATTGCCTTAAGATTTTTCATTAAGATATAATGTCCTAGTTGTATATGAGCTTACTTGAACTCGGTCTAATTTCTCCCCAGGCCCTTTCAAAAACCCTTCACAAGGCATCAACTCAGGCATTGCTAGGCCTAACTTTGAATCCAATAACTTTGAGCTAAAGCCCTCTCTTATTTCCAAGGTACAACAAAACCAATTTGGAAGCCTCCCTTCTAAAGAAATAAATCTTAATCTATCGATGTTTCTAGATTAGTGTGACACAATGAAGCTCGATGATGTCTCTCCTAATGCCATTAAGCTAAAGTTGTTTCCCTTTTCACTAAGGGATAAGGTGAGGGCATAGCTGCAGACTTTACCAATATGATCCATCATTACATGGGATCAATTGTCCTAGGCATTCTTAACTAAGTACTTTTCTCTAGGCAATAATACTCAAATCTAGAATCAGATTATTAATTTTACCTATAAGGAAAGTGAGTCGTTAAATGAGGCATGGGAAAGATATAAGGAGCTATTGAGATAATGATGTCATCATGGGCTAGAGAAGTGGCTTATTCTATAATGGGATCACCTATAATACCAAGATCTCTATAATGCAGCTACTAGTAATTCTCTCATAAATAAGACTGTGGATGAAGTTCATAAATGTAGTAGTTAATAAATGAATAGTTAATGTTGGGTTACTATTAGCCTTTTTTATTGTAGTGTCAAATCTTTTATGTGTTCCTAAGAAAAGGAATTTGTCCATTTTTCGGGGTCTTAAAGGGGTGTGGAAACACATAAGAACTCTTGGCTCTTACCAATTGGGAGTTTCTCTTCTGCACCTGAAAGGCATTGGTTTTCCTAAGAAACTTAACAATGGATAGAACAATACATAATTACTACCACCTATATCATTTTGATCAATAGTGAACCAATCTATAGGTTCATAGTGCTAAATGACTAAGGCAAGGAAATTCATTATCCTCCTATCTCTGTACACTTTGCATTGAAGTGCTTTATAAGATAACTACTAAGAAAATTAAGCCAGAAGGAAGTTCAAATATCATTATCAATGTAAGAGACTAAAGCTATTCAATTTCTCTTCTCTAATGATTTTTTATTATTTTATCTACCCAATATACAATTGATCAATCTACTTATGGATTCGTTGATGATATTCAACAACTCTTTAGGTCTTTTAGTAATCCTAACAAAAGTAAAATCACAATATCTACTAGATAACCCCTACTTACAAAGCAAATTATACAGATCACAAGATTCAAACCCGAAAACCTACCTTTAAAGTATCTCTGCTAAGAGACTTTCTTGCAAGGCTTATTAACCTCTCTTCGATTCCATATTGAATAAAATAAGTATTTGTCTTTTACCGGAAGAATCCAATTGATAAATGTTATTTTATGCAATTTGCATATTAACTGAAGTTCACACTTATTTCTACCCTAAAATCTGATTAAGTCAATTGAAAGGATTCTTAAGAACTTATGGACAAGTATTGCAACCAATGTTACATGGGCATTAAAGTGGATAGAGGTCTACATGTCCAGGGATAAAGAAGCGTCAAGGACCATTTTCATAAGAGCAATTAACAAGATGCTTTTGACAGAAAGACTATGAAAGTAGCTAGAAGACAAGGAAACTATATAGTTTAAATAGATCCATACGCAATTCCTAAATGGTCTTAGCCTTTGGAAAGCTAAAGAGGTTCACACCTCTTAAGCACTCAAACAAATCCTAAACATTAGTTATAACATAAACAATGAGCTGAAATTTATGGTTGGAAATGGCAAGGATACCTAGATCCAATATGATAACTAGAAAACTATGGGACCTCTTTAAAAACATCCAAACTTTAATATGCTTAAATTAAGCATACTTGAGGACTCGAAAGTAGCAAGAATTATACAAAGCTTTTGGCACTAGCCTAAGCCCTAAACACTAGCATTTAGGGAAACATCAAAAATTACAATCCAAGCTCAAAAAAAGGAGATAAAATCATATGGCCAAGACATCCCTTAAGATCCTTCACCAATTAGTAATGTTGGCAATCTTTATAACACCCCTCCAACCTACCACTTGGTCAAAATTGATATGGTTCCCCAACAACCTACCACTTGGTCAAAATTGATATGGTTCCCCAACAACCTACCACTTGGTCAAAATTGATATGGTTCCCCAAC
>JAOQMM010000007.1:4389632-4401818 GCA_027563515.1 Erythroxylum platyclados
CATCTTGGGTGAGGCATTAGTTCAATACACAAGGTAGGAGGGAGACATGACAGTGAGAAGTGATCTCTAGCGTTTTCCTTTATATCTTGGATTATCGAATTGCTATATTTTCCTTTGTCGGGTGTTCTTGTCAATTTAATCAGTTTGCAATTAATTTCCAGTTTAATTTATTTTTCAAATACAAATCACTCAAAATTTGGTTCTTGAACGAAGCTTGCCCACTTTAAATAGTTTTCAAATCCCGATCCCTGTGGGATCGATATCCGTTCACTTGCTACATATACGATCTGTATACTTGCAGTAATTAAGCGTAAAGCTAGCGTGGTTTACGTAGCCATCAGCACTTCAACTAGTTCTCTCATCAACTAGCCTACATTGTAAAGTGCAGTGGTGTCACCCACAACAGCTACAATGCTTTTATTGGAGGCATCCTAGAAAGGTAATGCTGCTGATAGCAATGGTGAATCGCTATACTTGATCACTGCTATATGCCATCAAGGTCGTTCCTAGTATTTTATAGGCCCCGAGCAAAGTAAAAAAAATGGGCTCCTATTTTTACCTATTTTGGGGTTCTTATAAAGAATAAAAAAGAAACAAAATATGGTTCTTTTTGTTGTTCTTTATAAGGTCAAAAGTGGACCCTATTTTATTTTATTTTATTTTATTTTTTATAAGAGTAAAAATGAGCCCTATTTTACTGTTTTTGAGGATGTGCCCTGGGCGAGTGCCTAGGTTGCCCTTACCCGGGGCCAACCCTGCATGCCATGAAGCTACATCATCTGGTACTTATGAAAAAATTGCAATATTGATAAGATCATCTGGTGCAATAGGCTGTGATTTCCCCATCTTATCACCTGCCGCAGGATCAAGTGGCTCACGATACCAAATTGCATACTTGTTGCCTTGAACGGATTGATCATCACAAATTTGATGTGATGAGAACATATTGGCATCGTAAAGTTTATTGGGGAAGAACACAAATTGATAAGAAGAAGAAGAAGGATTTCAGTAAAACAAATGAGACAGTGAGAAGCCAAAAGGCAATTTGTTAAATAATAAAAAATAAATTAGATATTTTGAAAATTCACAAATTTAATATCAGACATAACGAAAATGTCACATAAGACACCTCATTCAGACTTAACGGCACATTTATGGCACTGCCTGATTTCTGTCCAAAATAGCCTAACATTGACTAGAATCGATAACGTTTGGACCTTAATTGAGCAGGTTAAAATGTTTGCCTCTCAATTGATCAAATTTGAAAATGTTTGGCCCAAAATTGGGCTTTTAGCCCATTTACGAATGAACATGGGTTGTCCTCCAATATACCAAAGGCCTAATTCTATTATCTTGCACATGCTATCACTATCTGTGAATTTAAACAGGAAGGTGTCCTCTTTAGTGAGTAAGATTCTATCCAATCCCTTATTACCCCATCTAGTTTGAGCCCAATTCTGTATGAAAGGGAAAATTGGTCTTTTACTTACAAAAACCAACCAATGTGTTACTCCAGTGTTTAACACCTTCTTGGAGAAGTTTGAGGGGAGGTGAGACAATGCCATCAACTAAGGTGGAGGAAAAATGTTTTGGCTTTTCCTAAGAGGATTCTACTGAAACTACATTTCTCTAAGATTTTCCAATACCATTCAAACCTTTAGCCTTCCGCTTGCTTAAAAAGTTGGCATCTAAAAACTCTTTTAAGGTGGGGAAATGATTTTGCGCCATACTTGTGGGAGAGGAGCCTCCCTCGAGGGCTTCCATGAAACTTCCTAAAGAAGAAAGTTACTAGTCTTCAGCTTGGAGCCCACCAGAAATGCTTCTACAAGTGGAAAGTTACTATGCTGAAGGCATGAGTTACTCATCGTCCGAGAGAGGACAAAAGTATTAGTCTAAAAATTTAACAAATAAAACATTCTAATCTCATTAAAAAGCCATTTTAATATTTTAAATTTAATTAAAAAGTTTTTAAAATTTTATATAGAGATTATTTTCTTAATTAAATAAAAATATTTTTCTTTAACAAATTAGAAAAATATTTTTAATATTAAAGAAAAATTCATTTTTCTAATTAATAAATAAAAAAGTTACAAATTTAATCATGAAAAATAACTTTTTTAACATATCAAGAAACTATCATTAAATTAATATAGAAATAAGTTATAAATAAATAGAATAATAATTCTCTAAATAAATAAAAATAATAAATTTAATATATCTCAATCAAATTTAAAATAAATAACTATTTTAAAAATTTTCTTAATTAGACTAAGAAAATATTTTCTTTAAATGTAAATAAGTCTAAATAATTAATTTCAATCTAAATTGAAATGTAGTTAATTGTAATTTTAAGATACAAATTTTCTAAAATTTATATTAAAAATTAATCTAGTTATTAATTTTAATCACATAAAAATAATTAATTTAATTTTAAAATTAATTTTTATATGTTATATAATTTTAAAATTCTTATTTAATATAAAATTTAATTTATTTAAGTTAAAAAGAATTATTCTATATTTAAAATAACTTTATTCAACTTTTAAGATTATATTAACCTTGTCTCTAAATATTCTTTATTCTAAAATAAATTATTCTTATATTAGGTCAAAATTCAAAAACCAAATAAGCCTTATTTTTTATTTAGATTAATATAACTTATTTCCAAAAAATATCAAGACTTATTCTTGCCCTAGGTTATCATAACGGTGTGCTCAAACACCCCCTTTCTTCTACTTTCTAAAAACCTTAGCCACAAAATTGGTTTGTTGTCAATTTCTTCATTTGTTACCAAGTAATCAATGTCATCTTCAAGCCGTAGCACCCATTGCATAACCCAGTAGTCTTTGTGGTTCAAACATTGCCACCAACCACCACGAGGAGAGAGAGAACCGCCATAAGGAGAGAAGCATCTAGAATAAATTTGGCTTCTCCTTTGCTAACAATAGCAAGCTTCAATCATCACCGAGCATCGTCGACTCCCTCACGTCCAACAACACCTCACGGCCAACATGCTCTAGTGACACGTTGCCACTTCCTATCACCTACTGTTATAAAGGTTTTTCTAGATACCAAACTTATAACACATGTTGCAGCTTTCCCTCAGTACAGCGATCTAACTTAGGTCTGTTTAAACAAGACTCAGCTTTCCCTCATGATCATCAACCAACTAACTTGTTCTTAAACGCCTCACATCCTTTGTAGTGTTTAACTGACACTCTTGCAAAAAAAATACGAAAGTATTAAACTATAAAGGGAAACAATAAGCTCAAAAGAGCTACAGTAAAAACTATCATGTATTACTTCCCCAAAAGTATACAAATGAATGCTTTCTCTAATGTATTTCGTTTCCACTTATCTCTTCTTTATTGGGGCATGGTTTAAATAAGCTGTTTATAGGCATCTCTGACTTTACAATTTAGAATCCTAATTAAACTGAACTAACTAGATCACCTCTATCTTTATCAGATTACATCACACTAACAAATTGGATGACACCCTCATCCAAATTGGTCTTTATCTAATAGGATTTAGCTACATCACAACTTAGAAGATAATGGATTACAATTAACTAGGAATGATACAACCATATCCATAAAGAACTCTACTATCTTCAAATGATCCTCCCATATGATCTTTATCTTTTAGAGCTAATATATATCTACTATGATCTTATCCATCACAACATTCAAGATCTCTCCTTGATCTCTATCCATTGATGATGAGTCATCAAGCCCAAAACCTTTCATAACACACTGGTTCGGTCTAATGCTTACCAATGCCAAGGTCATTTAGTAATGGTCTGTCTATTTGAGCACACATTAAATCTTTTGAGCTCTCACGTCTCCCTCATGTATATGATACAACTATCCCTCAACTTAAGGTCCATTTCAAGCTATCTTTTGGGCTCATATATAAATCTTACATTTTGTCAAAGATTTTCATTAATATGCACAAATGCATGCTAACTCATCAACAATGCCTGTTTTCCTAACCCATAAGTCTTTACCTTGTTATATCGCCCCAAGTGTCAAACATTAGTCAAGGCTCCCCAATGCTTGCATAATTCCACAATTAGGACTTAAGAGTCTAACAAACCACCCTCACCCGAAGAACTTGATGCTCTTGTCAAAATAATCCATAGGAACTCCTCCAAATATGATTCTCCCGAAGACTCCTTAGTCATTGGCATATCTTTAACAAACCATATTCCCTCTCCTTTAGGTTTACCATTGCTTATGTTCAAATGCTTTTTCAAAAGGCTCATTGCGCCCAAGAAAGCATAACTATTAAGGTAGAATTCTTCCATCGAGTCATCCTCTCCTTCTCTTTGATACTTGATGACCATGGAATTCATTTGTTCCTTACCTACCTTCAATTTTGGGTATTCATGAGTAAAGTGCAGCCTTTCACAAATAAAATAACCAATATCCCATTTTGTTTATTTCTTGAACTTGTATTGAGAAGATTCACATACCTTCTCTTTGCCCTTCTCCAAGCCATTCCATATCCTACCATTCTTCTTACTCTTGTTACTAGCTCAAATTGATGGTGGCAATTGGAGATCCACCAAGGCATCCACAGTCACTATCACGTTTGGGAGATCTTTCAAATTCTAACTCTGAAGCTCCATTTAGACCCAACCTTGTCAGTCGCTTATAAAATTGAACAACTTGTCTTCTTCAGATATGTTCTGCATATCCAATATCAAAAGTGTGTATTTCTTCATATACTCCTACATTGAGTTGTCTTACTTTAAACGCTTCAAAGGTTCTTTTGTGAGCAATGAAGTATTGTTGGGGAGGAACTATTCTATTAGCTCCTTCTTCACTTTCTCCCAAGTGTCCTACCCACACTGATGTTATTGAAGGTTCTCGTTCTCCACCACAACTTTGCATCTATTTATATAGTGATTGACAACCTTCTGCGAATCGGATACCTTTTTCACCACAAAACATTACTCCATATTCCCAAAAAAATTTTGATCTCTTTGACACTTCGCTTGCCATCAAAATCTTAAATCTCTCGCACTTTCATCAAAGTGCTTTCGACACTTCCAATGTCTTGCGTTGCAACTGTTGGATTTGTGCCTCCAAAATATTGAATCAAGATGAGTAAGAAGTAACCTCTTCCTCTCCTTAATGAATTGGCCTTATGAGTACATCCACTTTATTAACACGCTCTATCAAATTGCTGCCTCTTGCCATATTGATATTTTGGCTTTGATACAGTTTTTACAAAAGTTTTCCTAGAAATCAAACTAGTGGCCTTCGTCGATACTCGTCTACTTAATTAAATTGATCATATTTAGAAACATATCATACTGCATTTGAACGAAATATATTACAAAATGGGCAGCTAGGCAAGGGTCACAGTTTGGTAGAAGTTACACCTTCAGGTCAGGCTCTGGCGAAAATGAAGAACTGTTGATGCTGGACAGGACAATCGTAGGGAACAAACAGAAGCACAAGTGAAGTACTGCAAAAGTTCTGTTTGTTTCTTCAGCGATTTTTAAATTTTAGTTTCAAATTCGATACAAAAAATATTTATATGATCTTTTCGTTTGTGTTTTATATTTTAGTTTCTTTCCTATGAAAATCATGTTTTTGGTTTTTTTAGTGGTAATCTAATTTACAACTAAATGCATATCAACTAATTACTTATTATTAATTAGTAGTAAAAATTATGCTTAATAAAATTTAATTATTTATTTTAATTTTTAAATTTTAATAAATTAAAAGTCATAATTATTCAATAAATATAATTAAAATAAAGATTAAATAAAACCCTAACAAGAGTTAGAATTTCGATAATTTAAGTTGGCAAAATGATTGTTGTAACAATTTTTTTAAAATACTAACAAAAATTAAGATCTGACTTACATTTTTATTAAGGATGACAATTATTAACCCATAGACTATATTTACTTGTTTCCAATGAGTCAAGTCCAAGTTCAAGTCCAGATTGACTCAAAGTCTAATTATTCTAAATAAAACATTATTTTGATTAGAAGAGTTGAATCTCAAATAGACTTAGATCTAAGGAGCTTAGCCCGGACTTAATTAAAAAAATAATTTATTCTACACTTTTAATATTTAAAAAATTATTTTTAAAAAATTGACGAAGATTGGCCAATTGCCATCCTTAATTTTTATGTTGATGTTAAGGTATAAAATGACTTGTATATTTAGTGTTAAATTATGAAATATGTTTGCAGAATATAATGCAAGTCGACTAACCTGCAAATTACAGATGCCTGACGAACTTATATTGGGGTATTCATTTATTAGGCTTATTAGAGGCTGGCCATCAATGTGGTTCCCTAGGCGACGTGGAAAATATGTGCCAACATGAGTAATTTTTCTCCCAAAATCAAGCGAAACAGTCACATTCAATCAATTAAAAGTTAAGACGTGTTTACATCCAAAACGAAGAAAGTTGCATAGTCACTGCAATTATAAAGCAACACTTGCAGAATCATGCATGGGCATCCACGAGCATACATAAAGAGAGGGACTAGAAATGTATCCTTGCAAATAACGGAATTTCACCAACTACAAGCCCTAACTTATTCATGATGTGTTACATTGAGCACTGTCAATAATCATTAGCAAAAATGTAGATCATATTCTGCAGACATGTCCTACAGACACCAAATCTATATACTCTTGACACATTAAACATGATCAGCTGCATAATCCAATTCTCTCAAGACGGAACAAATGGGAAGGATAACACCTGAAAGGACAAGGGCGATGTCATATTACGAACATCATTAAGGTTTATGTCGCTTTTGTTGTCATTTGCTTTCTACTAAGGGCCCAGCTGACCACAATGGGCAATATCCTTCCCTCACTTGTAGCATCCCTACTTATCTATGAGGGAGTTACTTGCCCAACCGTAAAGTTATCAACACCATGCAGACTATCTTCATATTGAGTATCAATTTAAATGCAAGTCTTTTTCCTTTATCTGGGAATCACGCTCTGCCACAGCAATTTCATGAATGCAACGTAAAGTTATACAACACAGCAGGATAGAGTATTCATACTGAAAAGAGAATAATGATTCACCGAGTAGATCCAAGCTCAAGTTGAGATTCAATTTTTGTTGACTCGAGATGAGCTGAATTGGTTCTTTAGAGAGGAGACACGGTTTAAAATGTTTAACCAAGATTGTTAAGCATTCTTCCTCTAATACAACTAGTGTTTTCACAGGGGCAACAAATGCAAAAACAACTAAGTAAAGATCTCATAATACATCTATCAACTTCAATTGTATTATTCTCTAAACATCTGAAATTGCAAGGCTTGGATTGCTTTAGAACGTCCTAATTCATTCTTTATCACTTGGAAATTTCAGTTTTAGATGTATGATAAGTAGAATGAAGTAAAAAGTGATTAATCTAGCTTTACCATAAACACTTGAGGTTTTATCGCACATATTTATCAAAAATTAATTATGCTTCAGCACCAAGATGAAGTTTTAAAGAAAGGATATCCAGATTGACATTTATGCCTTCACTTTAATATAATAATCTTTGATGTATTGAGTCTTGATTTTGAGCAGAGAGTTGGAGGGCATATTTGATAGTTGGCACAAACATGTTAAAATTATTGGTACTAATATATATTTTTTTAAAGTAAATATCTCTTTTTCTTTCAAATAAATTCTTGAATTTTTTAAATATATCAAACATATACTTAAATGGGAATCTTAGAACTAACCTAGTTCCATATAGAAGCTGCAGTCATATCATGAGTTAGATGCACAATATGGATGAATCACAGTAAGCGAGCCACTCAAACCTGGAAATGTGTAAATGTCCAAATATTGGCATGGTATACCATATTTAAGTAAGCGAGCATACATCCCATTGCTCTATTGATCTTGAGGTACATTAGCAGCTTTTAGTTTCTCCTGAAGCTTTGCAACCCGAGTCTGCATAGAAACATTAAGAAGATAGACTACTCGAATACCAGGGCCAAAATACAGAGATATAGAGAGACAAATGAAGGAAAATGTGACCGTTACCATGTTAGACCTTGAAATTTTTTTACTTTAGTCTTTGCATAAGATTAATGTTTAAGGTGTATTCTTCATATGGATACTTGGTGATCTGATAAAATTGGACAGGAGAGTCATTTAAAATTGGAAATAAATGTGATGCTTGATATTTGCCCAAAAGATGTAGAATTAATTAATTTTGGATACACTACTCAAAGGAAGAAGGGTCGGTCAAGAAGCATATTAACTCAATATAGTGTCGTAATCGAATATTGACCAGTATCTTAAGCATAATTTTTTTAATAACAATATCAAATTGAGATGATTCAAGAGGTTATACAAAGTTAGGAGAAATATTTACATTTTATAAGAGGACATCAAGAGCTTATATTGAACCAGACTCTTGGACAAAATGTTTTTAAAAACAATTTTGTCAAATTTATGTCCGCAGTTTCATGTAAAACAAAAAGGGAATTGTGAGAAAAGGCAATATGTAAAACAAAAAGGGAATTGTGAGAAAAGGCAATAAAAACACGAGATAAGAGGAAGGGTGATTTAGTGATATGCAATGGAAAAGGCGGTGATTCAAGTGGCATTAGGTCAATTTTCACAACATGAAAAACAGGTAGCATATATAACAGGTAGCATATATCATTAGGCTTTCTAGGCTTATGTAATTTGATTAATTATTTGTTATGATTAATGAATTTTTTTAGTTGATGTTTACAAGCTTTAACTCATCGAATTGAGATAGAATTGCAAAAACCACATGTAGAGGTTACAGTAATTTTAGCGTTACATGAATTAAATATCTTTGGGGGCTATGTTCATAATAATTGTGTGCGAGTTACATGTTTGTGGCATGTAGTTATCCAAGTGTATATGATATGTGTTTTGGAGACATCAATGGTTACTTTAGTAAGGAAAATCTCATAGAGAGTTCGATCACAGGAGAGTGAACGAGTTTATAAGCCTATAAAAAATACTATTAATCAAATACTAACTAACTATTTTTGAAACTGTAGCTCTTTAAGCATGATATGAGATTGTTGTTGAGCAAACCTCCACTAATACAATGTTGGGTCAGTGATAAACCAAGTGAAATTTGGTGGACCTATAACCCCAGGGGCAATAAGGATGAAGAGTGATGCTAATGGCAGTGTCATAAGCAATGGACAGCTCCTAGTAGGCGATGCAAAACAACTTAAAGTCTATAAAAGAAATAAAAGTGAAAAGATTAGTCAACCACAAGCTTTAATTTGGTAGAATGAGAATCAGGAATTGAGCTGACATAAAAAATAAGAGTTGAAATTTAGATTGTATTAAGATTTCTTATTAAATAGGAAGTAGTAGCATATATTATTCTATTTCAGATGTGTTATCTTAGTTGTATAGGACTTATAGAATTCTATTATAATAGGATTTAAATTAAGAACCCTTTCCTGCTAGAATAAGGGTTCTGAACTAGATATATATGTATATATTCAACTCTTCATTAAGAATAAGCAATCTGAAATTTTTCTACAAACTTGAGTTTTTAACTAACCAATGTGATGCTTTCTTCTAAGAGCAATTCTTAGACTCTTAAGAATAATTCCTAGTTTCTTACCTTCTATTCTTTGCGTTCACCACAAAATTTTAGCAACCAAAATCCTATCGTCCAGCATATTAAACCCTAAAATATTAGCCTAATATTAGTCATATTTCTAATTTTGTGAGTTTTAGCTATTAGTTAATAATTTTTCTATTTGTCCTACATCAATTTAGTATTAGAGCTTTGGTTCACGATGGCGACATGTAGTGGAATGACATATGGAGGAATATTTAGTAACTAGTAGCGAGATAAAATACTTCTAAGAGTTATAGAAAGATTGGACCTTAATGACCCTCGACCACAAGGTGCTTCAAGAACTAGTCCAGAAAACAATATTAGACAACAAAACTCCACTTGGTGGTGAAGGTGTTGAAAGTGAAATCACAGACGAAGAGTTTGACACTAATCAACAGCGAATAGGGTTAGGAAATCAAAAACTATTGAGAGATCCAAGATAAAGAAACCAACCAGTAACATGTGGAGAGTGCATGCAAACCTTTAAATGCCACGATAGAGTTGAAAAACACAACGAACTTGATGACATTACTAAGAAAGTTTGTGTTGAAGCCCTTGATTTTGTAAGAAAGATGGATCCACACCTATTCTTACACTGGATAGCATCCATGGAAGATTTCTTTGACAGGTAACACATGTCAAAAGATCAAAAAGTTCAATTTGCAGAGATGAAGCTAGTTGGACATGCTAAAATCCGATGGAGGTCGGTAGAGGGTAGACTTCGAAACACAGGCTAGCCACCAAAGAGATGAAGCTGAAGTTATCAGGAAATACTTACCATTTCATTATCAGGAAGATCTCCAAGACCAACTCACAACCCTTAGACAAGGGATTATGTTCATAACTGAGTATACGAAAATATTTGATGAACTTCCTATCTGATGTGAAGGGATAGAATTAGAACAACAACTTATATCTTACTACAAAAATGGCTTAAGGGCAGAAATTCACAGGGAGCTGACAATACAAAGGATTTATAGCCTTGAAGATGCATATCACTTGGCTTTAAGAATGAAACAATACTTAAGACAAGAAATAACTAAAAAGTTTCAAAGTCAAGCCGAGGAGTTCAGCATAAAGAGAACTGTGATAGTGCTAAACTTTAGACCAGCACCCAATGCATCAAAATTTGCAACACAAAACAACAACAAAACTTCTCAAGGAGCTGAACTTATAGGCAAAGTCATAGTTGAGATTGGGACGGAAGGAGGCAGCAATGACAAGAAGTGCTTCTGATGCAATGGAAGGGGCCACTTTGCTAATGAATGTCCTAATAAACGTCTGCATATGATGGGAGCAGAGAGGAAGAATTTCATGAGTATGTGTGTGAGTATGAAATTGGAGACGAGTTGGAAGGAAATTCTAATGATGAACTAGCTAGTTCTACAAATCTTAATATAGTGAGACGCATACTATGACCCCTAAAGTAGAAGAACAAGAAGAATGGCTTCGTACTGCTATTTTCTTTACTCAAGTTAGATGTGGAGATAAAATATGCAAGCTTATCATTGACGGAGGAAGTAGTATGAATGTGGTATTGGAGAACATGGTGAAGTGATTGAATTTACTCATGGAGAAACATCCAAATCCCTACAAAGTTGCTTGGATAGATGATAGTACTATGCCAGCTGCTCGAAGGTGCTTGTTGTCTTTCAAATTAGGAATATATGAGGACACTATTTGGTGTGATGTCATTCCTATAAAAGTATCTCATATTTTACTTAGGCGACCGTGGCTCTATAATCAAGATTTGCAGCATGGAAAAGCTAACACCTATTAGTTTATATTTCATGAAAAGAAGATAATTTTGAAGCCTATTAATGTAGACAAGTTAAAAAAATACAAAGAGGCTTAATATCCTTTAGGAGAGAGAATTTGTAGATGTTAGCAATAAAAAGGGAATTGTGCTTGCAGTGGTAGCGAGGGAAATAATAGAAACAACACCTAAAACACCCTTTACCTTACTAAAAGAAGTGGAAGAATTATTAGCTAATTTTTTAGACCTTACACTGAATGATTTACCTGGTGAATTACCTCCTTTATGAGATATTCAACATGCTATTCACTTGGTACCTGGATATACTTTACCAAATCTCCTAGCCTATTACTTGAATACTATTGAGAATGACGAGCAGAAGAGACAAGTAGAGAAGTTGCTGAAAAAAGGATTTATTTAAGAAAGTCTTAGTCCGTGTGCGGTTCCAGCACTACTGACTCCTAAAAACAATGGCAGTTGGTGAATGTGTATTGATTGTCAGGCGATAAATAAGATCACAATAAGGTATAGATTTCCAATACCTTGCTTTAATGACATGACAGATACGTTCATTGGAGCTACTATTTTTACCAAGATAGACTTACAAAGTGGGTACCATCAAAGTAGAGTCAGACCTAGGGATGAATGAAAAATGGCTTTCAAGACTAAAGAGGGACTTTATGAATAGTTGGTGATGCCATTTAGACTCTCCAATGCACCTAGCACTTTTACGAGAGTGATGAATCATGTGTTTCGCCCTTTTATTGGAAAATATGTGGTTGTCTATTTTGATGATATTCTAGTGTATTCTAGG
>JAOQMM010000007.1:4445772-4457094 GCA_027563515.1 Erythroxylum platyclados
AGACATAAATTACAGGTGTCTATCTAGTAATGGAATTTTGAGTAACACAGCATTTGGGAAGCTATTTCAACATAATCTCAATGGTGTTCCATGGTATAAACTTGTTTGGAGCAAGTTTAATCTCCCAAGAGCTGCTACTACTCTGTAGAGAGCCATCAAAGATAGATTACTTACCATTGAGAGATTGAACAAGTTTACTTGTATGACAAATTGGTGTACTCTTTGTAAATGCCAAATGGAGAGTGCCTCTCATCTATTCTTCAAATGCAACTTCACCAAAGGAGACTAATACTACACAAATGTGCTATCACCAAACCCCCAGATGAGTGGCAATAGATTGTTGGTTGGATTCTAAATTTGCAACATATCAAGAAAACATTAAATTGTATTTCTACATTAATCTATCCTACATTGGCAAATTTTTAGAATAAGTTTATTCATGGTTATTTTTTTGGTTAGGAGATTATGCACTCTTAATATGTAGTAACATTAAGGCTGTCAAAGTAAGATATTTTTATAGACTATTTGCCAAGTATGAAAGCTAGAAACGTAAAGCCTTTTACCACATCTTTTATGACTGAAGAGACATTGAGATAATTTGAGGACACTCATGACGGCTTCCATATAGTAAGTTTGAATTAAATGATTTCTCATTATAAATTAATCTCTATTGTATATGTCAAATGTGTAGCAATTATTTAAATGTGAGAGATAAATATTTAATTAAATTGTTTTATTAGATATATATTAAATAAATATTAAATTGCAATAAGTAAAAACAAGTTCGTCTTTATGTCTTGATACTTAAGCTTGGAAACTCAGATGTATTAAATCAGGCTACTTGATCGTTACTTCTACCGAGTAGCTACCTTGATAGTTATGTATTGTAGCCTGACATTCATTTCATTTCATTAAGTCTCAATTCATTTCTTTATTTTCTTAAAGAACATGCTTTTAACTTAAACCTACCATAAATGTGACTTCTAATAATTAGATATACATTTTACATATCCAATTAAATGCAAATTAAAATTTTTTAATCTTCATAGTTGCAAATTTGTAATTTATATTTGGACGTATATACATAAAACAAGATATAAATATATATTAATTTTCATTTTATAATACTACAAATTGAGATATATGAAAAGTACATGTATATTGTAATTAATGAAAAACTTAATAGTATTGAGTGTTATGCTTTTATAAAATTTAATACTTAGAAATTTGATTAAAAATTTTATATACCCGATAAAATTTGAAAAATATTTGATTGAAATAATTTTTTGTAAAGATATAATTTGAAAAGTAAAAAAATAAAAAATGTCCCAATATGACTAATTTTTGTAAGAAATAAAAATGTTTATTTTAGATATAATGGTGAAATCTATTTTGTAATGATAATATTATAATGTTTGTGTATTTATAAAAACATATCTTAATATGTAATATCCTCTCTACTAGTTATAGATAAGGTTATGTTGAACTTTTTCAGACCTCGCATCTCAGTAAAATTTTTAGTAAGTGGTGTTATATATAATATCATAAAAATAAGCTAGCGGATAAATTCCATATCTTGTTTGTTTATAATTTTTAGGTTGAACTTTATAAAATTAAAATGTGGAGCCCAACATTGATGACAAGGCTAAAGAGCTTATCAAAACCATCTCATGGTATGCCCCACTTGTGACTTGTCCCATAAATTTCAACTCCTGCTTGCCATACACACGCACAGAGACACTCATTTAATAGGCTAGGCAGAGAGACATAATAAAGGTGAAAACTTGGAACACGAAAAAAAAATAGAGCCCATTGATTGAACAGAAAGTCAATACCCGAACCACACAACTTATGTTGCTGCGCATGTGAAGGAAGGGCACAAACAAAGTGAGATGCCTTTACAGCAGGACAGACCGGTGTGGTGCGTTCTTGACTCTCTCTTTAACCAACTACTTACTACCAACCACTATTCCAAAGTAAAATTGGCCCAGAAACTAAAACTGCCCCTGTAAATGCTAACATAAAGGAAAAAAAACAAAACAAAACCACTGAAAGACCTTTAGTAAGGTGTAGCTTGTAATGAGGAGGTTTGGCAGCACTAACAGCAGCAGTAGTAAATATTGAGTCTTTATGTCTCTTGATGAGAGAGCATTCAAGATCCCAACTAACCCCCGCACATTGAATATCCCCCAGCAAAAGACTCTGAATTCCTCTGATTTCCATATTTAAAGATGTTAGAGAAGAAGAGAAACAGTTGTAATGCAGCTGCAGAACCAGATAGATCATCTGGAACTAGGACAGTTCAAGGCAGCCTTAATTTGCTGGACAGTCACGCCGATAAGATTATTTACGGTTGTTACTGATTCCATGTTCAACTTAGCTGATGGCAAGCTGCTCACTAATATTTGAAATGCTACAGTTACTAGAGAACCACCTGATCTACCCATGTTTCCTTGTGCACTGGAGCTAGATGATGCACCGTCTCCCTGGTCTAGATGGCCATCAGGTAAAATGGTAAATCCTGATGGTAGTAGGGGAACAAGGGAAGGGTCCTCGCCGCTCATTGCTATATTGATGGCTGGTAGATCAACCGGGCAGTAGACTACAATTGAACCTGATGAGTCTATGCAGCTCTCTTGGAGTATTAACATATTGTTCTGAGTAGCATTCAAGGCCTATCACAGAATCCCATAGTGTTATTAAGGACACTGTAAGTGTGTACACAATATGAATGGCATTCAAATGATTCACAATAAATATGCTAATAGAGAAGCCAGAAAACACAGAGTCAAACACATAAACTCTTACACGAAGAATAGATATGCAGTTCCCAGGATGTGAGCCATTTCCAATATGGGTGATCTCTTGCACTGCATTGCCACTGGAGAGGACATCCCACTGAAAAACAATGACTCAAAAAAAATCAGAAGCCATTTTGATATTAGAGTAAGAACCAACTAACCTGATCAGTACTTACCCAAAAAAGAAAAAAAAAACAAGTCTAAATGTGAAATATAAACACTGACCATGACATGGATCAATCTGTGAGTGATATTACCTGAGCACGATTTCTTTCATCTTTGAAGAAATTGAATACTTTTTGTGGAGGAACGGGAAGCCAAAATGTAGTTGCTGCACTCAGAACAACACCATTGGGCTGGCCAGGATCTGAACCCTTGTGAAGAGTAACCCGAACTCCAACCTCATTCGACCCAGAAAGAGTAGTCCACCTATGATTATTGGAAGTGCTGATGCTAGCACAGAAATTGTTAACCATTCTTTGGGCAAGTTTCATCAAACTTCTCTTACCTTCAGGTGATGGAATCACTAAAAAACATAGATAATCAATTAGAATTAGAACTGCACAGAGCTAGAATAGTGCCTATTTGGTGTTAAAATTACCTCCTCCAATATCCCGGTTAGAAGTGCTTGACACCATCAGACAAGCAAACCTTTCAGACATTCTTTGCAGTGTAGCAAGCCACCTTTCCGCTCCAAAAGCCATGCCACTGTAAATGAGGTCCCTATAAAGCCGATGAATTGGGGTTTTATCTTCAATTTCAACATGATCCACCCAGGTAACCTACATTAATGTTCCAAACAAAAAATGAAGACAAAAATAATATCCAGTTCTTTTGTTTATGGGAAGAATATGAAATTATGGTATAAAAACTTAAGCTGACGACCTTGGAGTAACCATTAGGCATATCCTGAATCAAGCATCCAGAAGGAAGCCTATGAGATTGGCATTGAGAAGAAAACTGAGGAATATCATATGAAACATCAACAATTGCCCATACTCCTTGCTCAATTTGTTGACTGTAACGCAGAATACAGAATTCCCTAATTGGAACTACAGGTGAAAGCATCTGCACCTCTTGATACATCTGTTAAAAGCACCATCATTTTCATGTGAGAAAGATTCCTACAAACAGGATACTGTAACTCAAGAAAGTTATAATTTTTACAGTACCAGCAATAATGAACCACTATGACTGGCCAATGTTCCAGACGAAATTACTTCAATGTTCTTCGCCACAGGGACAATTGTAGGAAATAGCTCAACCCACTTGTTCTGCAATTGTTGAAAACTTGTATAAACTATGACTTTCTTCACCCAAAAATAGAATATTATAAGAGAGTAATATAAAGGGCTTACAGAATCCATGAACATATCAACCAAGGTTGGACCGTTCATGATGACAACAACAGAATCTCTGGATGCTTCAGTTCGAACACTTAGGTTCTTTGCATATGTGCTAGCCCTGGGAAAAATCCTTTGGTAACTATCAAGATTAAGAACATCCCGGCCATCAATGGGGGATTTGACCCACAAAGGTTCGTTGGTTTGCAAAAGCCTTAGCAATTCTTCCATAGCATTTGAAGCTATATCAGTCATGAGGGACTTGTCCATGTCAGAAATGCCTAGGTGTTGGAAGGGAAAATTCAAACCAGAAGTAGCTGGGACGAGATCGAGATCGAGATCAAGGGAAGGGATACCGCTTATTCCTTGGATCCCAAAACTCCCCATTGATAAATCCAAGGAAGATACATGGATGGGCTGTACTGGAGGCAATTGGGAAATTGGCCTTCCTATGTATTTAGCTGCAATGCTTGAAACTCTGTCAAGCTGCATAAAATGAATTTAGACATCTATAAAAAAGAAAACACAGTTGGTTGCAATGCTAGAACATCATTAAGGCAGGAAGACTTTTCCCAAATAGCATTTCACCAAATGCAGAGTATGAAGCTAAATAGAAATGAGCCATAAAGGAAAAGAAAAAACAGTAAACTGAGAAGAACCTCGTCTTTCAATTGTGCATTCTCCATTCTTAACTTGTGTTCATCAAAATAGGAATCTTCTGTGGCAGGAGGACCTCCGCAAGATGGACAGATAACATTTTTCAGTGCCTCTCTGATGGCTATGTTCTCACATCGGATCTTATCATTCTCTGCCCGAAGAGCAGAATTGTCGGCTCTTTCATGCTGTGCCTAAATTAGTTCCAAATAAACAATAACATGAGCTTCTAATTATCTTGAAGTTGTTTCACAGCGCGAAATAGAAGAACATGGTTCTGATACTACGAGCAGAAAACTTTAGAGGAGATTAAAAAGAAAAAAGAAGACAGAAACAGAAAAACAAAGCAACTTTTCACCTTCATCTGGGTCCTCCTGTTTTGGAACCAAAACTTGATCTGGCGTGGAGACAAACCCAATTCCCTGCTCAACTGTAACCTCTGCTTCTCATCTGGATGTGGGCATTCCTTGAACAGTCTTCATATTCCACCGTAGCATTGAGAACAACCACCACCCGCAAAATGCCCATCAATATTCTCAGCACGTTGTATGCAAACAAACTGAATAACAGTGCTGGTAGAACATAGTCTAAGTGAAGGGAAAAGCAGTGCTTACGAGTCAAGTCTCTGAATTTGGTAAGCAGTGTGGCGATGATAACGTTTCTTCCTCTTTTGTGGGTCGGAGGAGTCATGATCCCCACTACCAGACCCACCACCACTGCTTCCTCCACCATCTCCTAGCCCACCGGCCCCAACGCTAGCGTACTCCATTACCAAGGAGAAGAAGAAATATATTAAGCAGTAACAGGCTCAAATAACAAGCACTTACGCCTCCATTACAACACAACACTATTAAGTATAAAGCACGAAGAGCAAAGATTGGAGCTTGATAGTTTGGGTTGTGGGATTGACGCGTTGGTTTTGAAGGCTAAAGAGGGGACATATCATAGGGAGTGAAACGGCTAAAATGTCAAAGAATTTGGCATGATTGAAGAGAGTCAGTTAAGGAGATTATAGAGAGAGAAGTTTCAAATCATGGGCTCTAATCAACTCTCTCCAAAAATAAAAAATAAAAGAACCAGACCACCCCACTTCATATCACCATCTCTCCGCCTCATCCTCCGCTCTTCGACTTCAATCACACTACTAAAAATAAGAAGGAATGCAACTGCCCCTACTGGCTAAGTTAGTCTACATGTTAAGTCTGTGAAGCAGTTGTTTAGGACTAACACAATGTGTAACCAAAGATGGCATTTTTATTTGAAGCAATTGTATCCTTAACTCTCTCCTTCTCTCCATGTTACGTATATACATAGAGAGAAAGAGAGAGAATATGAAGATGAATCACTACATTCGAGGGATGGATGGCCTTGGGTTTTCTCTCTATCTAAATTAAATTCTGAAGAGTAAAGACGACCTCTTTCTCTCTCTCTCTAGAAGTAAAAGAGTAGTGGAGTTAGTGTAGTGTACTATGCAAAAGAAACAAAAGGCGTTGAGGTCCAGACTGTGTGTGTCTATGCACAGACAGAGCTCTTAATTATTTTTAAAACAGCATAGCAAAGCATCACCACACCACCAGTCAGCCGCTAAATCAATGCTTTCTTCTATCACTCCCTTTACTCTCCAGTAACTGCGTTCCTACCCCTTTTCTTTCGCCTTTCTTTTCATCTTTCTACTTAGTGTAATGGATTTTGAGGTCCATACTCCATAGTCCCTCGCCTTGTTTACTTTACTTGTTTAGTTGTTTTAGGACACAGCACAACTCCAATGTGCTCCCAAAAGTCAAAGGTGATTCCTTTTGTGACGAGCGGTGAGTGACGCCGCATTTCTCTCCTTCAACTCGTTCATGTCAGAGCCCTCCGTACCTTTCTTTACCCCACCCGCCGCTTCCAAATTTTCCAACGCAGCGAGATTAATTTATGGTCTATATTTAGGATCGTCGCTGAGGAGTACAGTAAAAAGTAAAGGGTCGAATGGATGGATAATATATAATTATGTAAATTTTTAAAATATTTTTTATTATTAAAATTTAATATTTATACATAAGTAATTTAAATTATAAATTTATATGTTCGACAAAATATTAAATAATCATAAAAATAAATAATATCTTGTAAATGTCAGTAATAATAAAATTATTAAAAATAATAGTGCTAACAACATAATAGCTATAGTAACAACTAAGCAGTAATGTCAAATTACAAAACACAAAGAAAATTTCATTGATGATCATAAAAAACAATTTTTTTACACATTTTTAAATGCAAAATTATTAATAATAATATCAAAATCAATATTGTCTAACAAATCCTTCTCAATATATAAAATAACTAAAATCATTCAACCTTTTGTGTGACATTAATGACTTCAAGCAATTTTTTAAGAATTTTAGTTTTAAAAAACTTCTCTCAGTTGATGCTACAGTCACATGTATAATCAATAGAATTCCATAAGCAATTGAAATATTTAAATAACAATCTGCAGGTTTAACAAATTCAAGAATTTTAACTGATGACATTAACTCATCTAGCAAAGTCATTTGTAATACTTTTAATTTATAAAAAAGTTCATCTAAATCCACATCTAATATATTATTATGAGAAAAGGTAGTTGTAAAATTAGTGCAACATTCTTTAGTTCATTACCATCTAACAAACTCAACTTCTTTGAATCAGATAAGAATCTACAATATTTTCATATATCATTAATTATTCAAATATATTTTTCAACGAAGCAATTGTCAAATCCACAACAACTAGAAAGTAACTAGCTCTAAAGGAATCCTCAGCTGATTGTATTTCTCTATCATGATCATTTTCATCAAATTGTCTTTTCTTAATAATACAACGTCTAGCTGGAAATATAGACTCTACATTTATCTCATGTGTAAGACTTCTGGCAATATTCATAGAAGAGGCAAACTCTTCATTTCTATATTTATAAAAAAAAAATACCATCGCACCTTCCAATTGCTCTATTGTAACATCATTGCACATACATTTAAATTGCAACTTTTTACTTACCATGTTAATTATGAATAAAATATCATAGCAAATAACCGTACCAGGTAAAAACTCAATCTCAAGTACACTAACCAAACTTTCTGCTTTACTCTTTAACTTGGCATCATCACAAGATCTAGATAATTCCATCAAAGCTAATCTTATTTGAGGAGCTTGAAATATAATAACTTTAACATTTTTTATTCTACTCTCCTAATGAGTGTTAGACAATGATTTCATGGTTAAACCCAAAGCATTATCAAGTAAAACCTTCCACCTTTTAGGAGAACTTGAAAATAATGCATATATGCATTGTACAACTTTAAAAAATGAAATAGCTTCAACACAAGAATACACCATATCACTAAGAATAAAATTAAGATTATGAAAAACACATGACATATATAATGCACTTGGATTTATTTCAAGCAATCGTGTTTGAACCCCTTGATGTTTGACGCCTTACATTATGGATATTAAGATTAAGAGACTTAAATGAATTCGATAATTCATTGATAAGTATAGGTCCAGATGTGTCATCTACCTTCAAGAATTCTAAAAACTACTCCTCTATTTTTTATTTGACATATTCACACATCATACTAACAGACTCATTTGTTCTTGATGGATCAAATCTAGGGTACAATCAAGAATAATAGAAAAGTATTTTGCCTCTTTAATGCTCCTTATGATAGAGCTTCTAACATTATGGGCCAAAAGAGAAATCAACTCATTTTGAATTTTGTGACCAAGATAATGTTGATGAATTTCATGATTTTGAATCTGTCTAACATGGTCATCCATTATTACATCAAATCTAGAAGTCATCTCAATCAATCCCAAAAGAATTACCGTTACTATCTTGGTAAAGTTTTCTCATTAGATCCTTAAAAAGCCAAACTATATTTAGCAAGACATTTCACAACGTAAACTATTTTTATCAAAACTTGTCTCCAATGTTATTTCTCCTTTAAACTTTCTTATTACAATTCTTTATCAATTATTTGATTTTTGCTCAATCTTACTTTTAATTCATTCCAAATCCTCATGTTTGTCATATGCTTATCACTATTCTCATTTTCTTTGAGTATCTCACTAAGATGCTTCTATGTCTAAATCCATTATTTGCTAATACAATTTTTCTGCTATTAGATTTGAACAACTTACAACAAAAATAGTATACTTTATCTATATGTTTAGAGTAAACCAACCATTTTCTATCGCTAATTTCTCCATACTTAATTTTCTAGAATAACAAGAATTTGAAAAATACCAAAAGGTATTGCCTAAAGGAAACACAAGATTTAATTTTCTTATAGACTTTTTTTTATAACTAAAACGTCACTTATTTTATTATCTAGATTATTACAATTTTCTAGGATCATAAATATCCAATATAGGGATTAGTTGCTCATTTACCCTTAAATTTTCTAAATTGGATGCATTTAATACATGGTTATGCTCACTCAAATTACTATCATCCTCATGAATATGAATCTCATCACTTATATTTTTTTATATTGTTCAAAATTACCTTCACCAAATCCCTCAGGATTATCACTAGAGGAGCCTACTTTTTTAATAAATTTATTAATAGCTCCTTTCTAGGATTCTATTAATTGTTCTACTTCTTTTCTCTTTTTCCCCCCTTTTTGAAACTTCTAGATAAATGCTTTTTAGGCAATATCATATAAAGAAATTATAACACAATTGAATCAGAAAAAGAACAAAATAGTTATGGGGAAGTGGAAAAGGAGACAGGTAAAATAGAACAACAATAGCTCAACCATATATTACAAAGATACATCCATGTAATTATATATCTGTGACAAAGGAAAACAAGAAGGAGAAAATTTTAATATCCTATATAAAAATAAAAAAACAAAGAGTAATTTACTATGATATATGCAAAATGAAAGAAAGATAAATTATCAAGATAAATTTTAATTCAAATTGTCGCATTATTTATGTTAAAAAGATACTAACAAGAATTAGTTGAAAAAACTAAAATTAGTAAACTTATTACAAATGTATAAAAAAGATATTTGAAGAATAAAACATGAAGATTCAAATTAGATAATGGGATGATTAACCTTGTATAGATTAGATTGCATTAGTATAGCATGTCCTATAACATCCATGTAATAGTCTTCATCAATATAATTAAATTGTCATAATGATGATAATTTAAAAATTGATCTTTAAAATAAACTGTTGACTTATTTTGTTGTAATATTAGGTTAAGAAGTCATATTATGTTAAAATAAATTTTCACATGAAGTTCATAAGATTTAATTAAAATAAATAAAATTGCATCGCTTATTGAAGTAACTACATATTATTTAATTAATATTCAATTCAAATTTATATACTTTATTTCTCTTATACAAAATATTTATTGTTTACTATAACAAATACTTGTCAAATTATTTTAAATTAATTTAATTAAAAAATGTATACATAATATATAAATTATTAGTTATTACATAAATATCTAACACCAAATAGTGAATCTTTTAAGTGCTAAAAGAGAGTTGGGTCATTATCTATGGTGGATAAAGATCTAATATGCTAATGAATGTACACTTTCTTTTAAGAAAATATCAAATATTACGAAAATGCCATAGAAATTATCTTTTTCTAAATTTTAGTATATACTTTTACATAAATTCCCATCCATCTAATTTAATTACCGATGGGGCCCACTACAACTTAGTTCATCCTAGATGAGATCTTATCTTACTCATTTAAAAGTTTAAAAATTTTACTCTCCAAAAATCATTAACCTCACAAGGCCCTCATCCCAAATATGTGTGCTCCAAATTTAACTTAGATTCTTTTTTGATAGAGAACATTACATAATAGAATCTTTACACTAAAATATAATGGTGACATAGAAACTTATTATTGAAAGCTGGAGTTTAAACGAAAAGTTAAAGATTGAAATTCATAATATATATTAGGATCAAATATTATTATATTAATAAAATATGTATTGTCAATAAAGATGTTAGCATATATATCTCTAATAATTAATCCCAAAATTTCCTTTTTTTAAGGTTTAATATGCATGTGTATATATTTATCATCCTTTAACTTGCATAAATGTGCACATCTGAAAAAATGCAAATCAAAAATATAAAAGACAAATATAAAAAGAACATGTTCTTTTCTTCTCCTTAACAAGATTGAAATAGAATTGTTAAACCACCCAATTAATGGTTGGAACTAAACTCCTTTTTATCTTTATGCAATAAAGCTTGAAATTCATAATAAGAACCTCAACTATAATTTTTTTCAATTTTCACAAAATAAAATGCCAAGAAACTTTTTGGTATATATAAACATCCTGAAGCAGATTTATTCACTTTTCAATTTCTACCCCTTTTAATGAATAGATTTTTTAACTTACAAATTTTTAACTCTTTTAATAAATAGATTTATTAACATCCCACGTTAAACGGCTAAAGTTACAGCAAAATCATACAATCCACTCTAGCAACCTCATCTATATTCCTCAGGCA
>JAOQMM010000007.1:4461731-4474053 GCA_027563515.1 Erythroxylum platyclados
ATAAATTCTCATAATAATAAAATCATGATATAAAAATAGTGTTGAGGAAGTTCTTATTTAGATGTTTATTCATACTTATGTAAAATTTTATTTTAGCATGATATGACTTCTTAACCTAATACTACAACAAAATAAGTCAGAAGTTCATTTTAAACATAATTTTTTAAATTATCATTATTATGACAACTTAATTATATTGATTAAAATTATTACATGGATGTTTTAAGATATGCTATACTAATGCAATACAATCTAAACAAGGTTAATCATCCCATTGTTATCTAATTTGAATCTTCATGGTTTATTCTTCAAATATTTTTTATATATTTATAATAAGTTTCCAAGTTTTTCAAGTAATTCTTGTTATTATCTTTTTAACATAAATCATAAAATAATTTGAATTAAAATTTATCCTGATAATTTATCTTTCTTTCATTTCACATATATCATGTAAATTACTCTTTGTTTTTTTAGTTTTATATAGGATATTAAAATTTTCTCCTTATTGTTTTCCTCTTCACAAATATATAATTACATGGATATATCTTTGTGATAAATGGTTAAGCTATTGTTGTCCTATTTTACCTTCTCATTCTTCCAATTCCACGTAGGTGCTTTTTTTTTTTTTTGGTCTAATTGTGTTATCATTGCTTTATATAATGTTGCCTAAAAAACATCTATTTAGAAGTGAAAAAAGGAAAAAAAAAAAGGAATAGAAACAAGTAGAATAGTTAATAGAATCCCAAAAAGAAGATAATCATAAATTTATTAAAAGAATAGGCTCCTTTAGTGAGAATCCGGAGGAATTAGGTGAAAGTAATTTTGAATAACATAAAGAAAATTTAAGTAATGATATTCATATTCTTGAGGATGTTAGTAACTTGAGAGAGCATGAGCATGTATTAAATGAATCCAATTTAAAAAATTTAAGGGCAGATGAGCAACTAATCCATATATTAGATATTTATGATCCTAAAAATTAGGATAATCTTAATAATAAAATAAGTGACATTTTAGTTGAAAATGGGCTTGTAAGAGAATTGAATGTTGTGTTTCCTTTAGACAATACCTCTCGACATTTTTCATATTCTTATTATTCTAGAAAATTGAGTAATGGAGGAATTAGTGATAGAAAATGGTTGGTTTACTCTAAATATATAGATTAAGTATGTTGTTTTTGTTGTAATTTATTCAAATCTAATGGCAAACAAAGTGCATTAGCAAATGATGGATTTAGAGATCAGAAGCATCTTAGTGAGAGACTCAAAGAACATGAGAATAATGTTGGGCATATAACTAGCATGAGGAATTAGAGTGAACTAAGAGTAAGATTGAGCAAAAATCCAACAATTGATAAAGAATTGCAATAAGAAATTTTAAAGGAGAAATAACAATGGAGACAAGTTTTGATAAGAATAGTTTCTATTATGAAATGTCTTGCTAAATATAGTTTGGCCTTTCGAGGATCTAATGAGAAAACTTTATCAAGATAGTAATGCTAATTTTTTAGGATTTATTGAGATTATTATTGGATTTGATGTAATAATGCAAGATCATGTTAGACGCATTCAAAATCATAAAATTCATCATCATTATCTTGGTCACACAATTCAAAATGAGTTAATTTGTCTTTTGGCCTAGAGTGTTAGAAGTTCTATTATAAGGATCATTAAAGAAGCTAAATACTTTTCTATTATACTTGATTGTACCCCAGATTTAAGCCATTAAGAACAAATGAGTTTCTTAGTATGATGTGTGAATATGTTAAATAAAAAAATAAAAATAGAGCAATACAATTTAAAGTTCATAAACGTAGATGACACATATGGATTGGAACTTCTCAATGAATTAATGAATGCATTTAATTCTTTTAGTCTTAATGTCCATAATGTAAGGGGTCAAGGTTATGACAATGGTTCTAATATGAAGGGAAAACATCAAAGGGTTTAAAAGAGATTACTTGAAAAAAAATCTGAGAACATTATAAATGTCATGTGCTTGTCATAATCTTAATCTAACTCTTAGTGATATGAGGCATTCTTGTGTTAAATTTGTTTCAATTTTTGGAGTTGTGCAATGCATATATTCATTATTTTCAAATTCTCCTAAAAGGTGGAAGGTTTTACTTGATAATATTTTAGGCTTCACCATGAAATCATTATCTAACACTTGTTGGGAGAGTCGAATAAAAAATGTTAAAGCTATTAGATTTCAAGATCTTCAAATAAGATTAGATTTGATGGAATTATCCAGATCTTATAATGATGCCAAGTCAAAGAGTGAAGCAGAAAGTTTAGTTAGTGTACTTGAGAGTTTTGAGTGTAATATTCTAGTTTGATAATTGTACTGTGTAATGTGTTGAATATGCGTTTTATATAGTATGCTCTATTTATGATGTACTAGAGTAATTTAAACATTTAAATGTATTATTGAGGTTGTAACAGAGATCATGGATAGATCAGAAATGGTTCTGAACTCAATCAGAAATTTCTGAAAACTCTAAAAAGCTACAGAATGAGTCCGAACAAGCTTTAAAAGTCCCAAAATGTGCTTTGGCGATTTATGTGACACTTTTGAATGAAACCCGGATGATTTCGGTGACATTTAATGATTTTCAGGTTCAATCCAAGAACCCTTTTGCGCAACCGAAAAAGTTACCATACAATTTTGAAATACGATGAAAAGGCCCCAAATTAGGATTGAAGTCCCTACAGGTCAAAACGGAGGTTGTTTGAATAGAATTTGGGCAATCTGAAATTATTGGACTAAAATGCCCTTTTTAGAAAATAATGGGTAATAAGGATTTTAAACCCATTTGAAATTTTTTTAAGCATCCAATCAATAAGAATTGACCGTAATTAGAGTATTTCATGGTCAATTTGAAAATAAGACAGTTGTGGACTGTTTTCGGGATTTATTTCAGTTAATTGGTCAATTAAATGTATTAAAGGGCAATTTGGTCTTTTTTGTACTAATTAAGGGCAATTTGGTCTTTTTACATGATATTAGTGGATTGATGAGTCATTAGAGATGACCAATGAGATAATGACATGTGTGTGATGAGTCGATAGTGTTGACAAATAGGAAGGTGACATGTGTAATCCATTAAATGAGTATAAAAAGCAAAACTTAAGACATTTTGCTTCATTCTTTTAACAAAAACGTGAGAGTGATGAGAGAGTAACAGTGAGATTAAAAAGAAACAGAAAAGAAGAGAAGCCAAGGATGAACATCAGCCAAGGAGAGAGGGAGAAGAGTGTAGTCTTTTTTTGATCGAGTTTGATGGTGATTTGGAGGAATCTTGAAGTATTCATCAAATACCCAAAAGACTAGAAGAAAAAGTGGGTAAGTTTCATACCTTAAATTTCTAATTTTTATGGGTTTTCTTGAGTTAGATGGGTTTTTTTAAGATCAATGTTGTCTTGGTATTACTTTGATGTTTCTTTGTATGGAATTAGTTGAATATGACAAGAGAGGAACATGGAGTGGAATTCTGTCTTAGGTTAATTTGAAGCTGTCACATTGTTTTAGCCATAACTCGGACTACATACCTCCAAATTGTTTGATTCAAATTGGAGATAAAACTTAAGAAATAGAAATAAAATTCTCTAGAAGAAACCTAAACCTAATTCTGGATGAGTAATATTAGAAATTGGGATTGAAAATGGTAACCTGATATTATCCCTATGTTGAAGTAGCTTGTGATATTCGGTACATGTTTCATGATTTAGAAGTTGAAATGACATGATTTTTGATGATATGAAAACTAGAGAAATAGGGAAACAAATGTCTAGAAGACTTGCTTTGTGAAAATTAAGGAACAAGTGGAGGTATGAATTCTGGACATGGGTCATAATTGTGACTCATCATGCATGATTGTGATATGGTGAATTAAATAGGGTGAGATTGTGTTTTGAAGAAATTGGTAAGTTAGAATGGGTTAATATGGTATTTAAGTGACATTTGAAGTTAGATTTGGAAATGGAGATAATATGTTAGCTTACGAAAGTAAGCAGAAATACGATTAGTGTACGTGTTATGCAATTAAATACTAATATCAAATTTGGTTTGATCGAATTATAGTTTTAATGTCTTATTTTCGAATTTAGAAATAAATGCCTAAGTGAAATGCATTTTATGTAGGTAAAGGAGAGACAACGAACGAGTGAGTGTGCTTGGCGATAAGTTTGCGAAATTGTAAGTGTATTTTAATTGTTTTATATGACTAAATTCTTTGCAAGAAAATTGATGACATGTGGGTGTCCTTTAAATCAATTTTATGCAAATGGTTTTCATGAAATGAACATTTATGTTGACTTTTAGGCAAATGATATTTTACAAGTGAATATTGTTAGCATAAGTGTATGCTTTAGCAATATATGAATTTTAATTTGAAATTTAAATGTTATATAATTAGGAGTTACTTTGAAATAATTCAATTATGAATCATCCCATACTTGATTTAGAAAATAAGATGAGTAAGATGAGTCATAAATGTAAGAGTTACTTTTGCCTATAGTACACCGGTAGGCTTTATATATGTTATTATACTGGTATATTTATAGCGGTTAACCTATTACGACTAAGCGATGTAGAACTAGCTCTGTAAATAGTGGTTAACTAGTCGCGGGTAAGCGATGTAGAACCAGCTCTGAGACTTGTTACGGGTAAGCGATGCAGAACTAGCTCTGTAACTACTAGTCTATAACGGTTAACCTATTATGGGTAAGTGATGTAGAATCAGCTCTGTAAATAGTAGTTAACCATTCACGAGTAAGCAATGTAGAACTAACTTCGTGACTTTATGCCTAGCGTACCGTATGGTAAAGAAACTAGTGAGGGGCTATGCTGAGTAAGAAAAGTCATGAAAATAGTAATTCCGCCACTATTTATGTTAAAAGTGATTTGAGAGGTATCGTATGGTACTAATTCTAGTGGTTAGCTTACTTTTAGTATAAAAGTTTTCAAAAAACTTATTGCCACCACTGTTTATTATTTAAGGAAAATGAAAATGAAGAATGGAAACTTGTGTATTATGAGATTAATATCGAAAATCATTTTTAGTAAAATAAAAAAATTTCCACTATTTTCCATACTTTTAACTTTTAAAATATAAAAAGATTTTAACAGTTGAACGACTTGGCTTTACGGGAGCCCTTCAATTGAGTTAGATATCGATTGGAGGGCTATCGTGGGGTCGTCGAGAGGGTTCCACTTAGGTTCCGAAAGGGAAACTCCGAGATGGGTCCTTTCATTGAGTTTTTACTTAGTATGGTTATTTGGTGTGATATTTTATTCGCTATTGACAAAGTGAGTAAAAAGTTACAGTCCAAATCTATGTGCATTGATGTTACTATAGAGTAATTAAAAAGTGTTATGGTATTTTTTGAGAAATATGGAAACGAAGGGTTTGCCTCTAGTATGAATATTGCCAGAAGTCTCGCACATGAGATGAATGTACAACCTACATTTCTAGCTAGACGTTGTATTGTTAGGAAAAGACAATTTGATGAAAATGGTCATGATAGAGAAACACAATCAGCAGAGGATTCCTTTAAAGTTAGTTACTTTCTAGTTTTTGTAAATATGGAAATTGCTTCATTAAAGAATATATTTGAACAATTAACGACATTGGAAAATATTTTTAGGTTCTTGTTTGATTCAATGAAGTTGAGGTTAGTATATGATAATGAACTAAGAGAATGTTGCATTAATTTTACAACTACTTTTTTCATGATAATATGTCAGATGTAGATTTAGATGATCCTTTTTCTAAATTAAAAGTGTTGCAAATGACTTTGCCAAATGAGTTAATATTATCAATTGAAATTCTTTAATTTATTAAAGCTACAAATTGTTATCTAAACATTTCAATTGCTTATCAAATTCTATTGACTGTATATGTAACTATAGCATCAATTGAGAGAAGCTTTTTAAATTTAAAATTATTGAAAACCTACTTGAGGTCATTAATGTCACACAAAAGGTTGAATAGTTTAGCTATTTTATGTATCAGGAAGGATATTCTGGACAATATTGATCTTAATAATATTATTAATGGTTTTGCATTTAGAAATTTGCGAAGAAATTGTTTGTCATGATCATCTGTATGCTTGTTAGTGCAATTCTCTTAGTGTTTTGCAATCTGATATTGCTATTTGGTTGCTACTACTGCTATTTTGTTGTTATTGTTGCTATTTTTAGTGATTTTATTGTTACTGACATTTGTAAGATGTTATCAACTGCTTCTATGATCATTTAGTATTTTGTTGAATATGTGAACTTATGACTTGAGTCACTTATATATAGAAATTAAATTTTAATAACAAAATTATGCTTTTAAAGTTTACATATTTGTATATTGTTGATTTATTAGGACCCTTCTTTTTTACCTTTTACCGAGCTTATAAAATTTTAAGAATGGCCCTATATATATATATATAATTGTGTGTGTGGGTGTAACAATAGATCTAGGGATTACAGAAAAATTATATCGATTAAATGTCTCTCTCTCTCTTTGCTCCATAGTAATTTTTATCATCCTACTTCCAATATCTATCTTTCTCTCACAAAATATATTGAAAAGGAATAAAGGTAATGAAATAACAAAAAGGAGGAAAAAAGAAAAAGAAACCCAACGGCATGATTGAAATAGAATCTTCAAACTTATGAAACGGTGAAGTTTATGCATGAAACATTAGAAGAAAGAAGAGAATAAAATATGATTTTATAGAGTAGTTAGGTTGAAGCAATATTGGAGAAACAAATTAATTCGGGTGGAAGACATGACTAACCCCTAACTTTTTGGTACCGACGTGGCATCTCCACGCTCTCTTCCTATATTAAGGGACTACTGAAGCTTTTCTGGACCCCCCAGCCTTAAATCTTTCTTTTCTTTTCCACACGTACATACATTCTCATGCGTGGCATTGAAATTCCCACATAAAATAAATGCCTTTTGTGGCCGTTAGATTTTTAGGTGATCGTCATACAGTACTATATGATCTTACAGTTTAATTTTAATTGTAAATATTTGAATTTATTGCGAGTAACTCCAGAAATATCTTTTAATGCTGTACACAAATCGTTGATGGTGCACAAGTTCACGCAAACTTCAAGCTTATATCTTCGTACCTGATGACATTAAATTAACTATGCTGATGGCCCAATAAGTGAGCTCAGGAAAGGAGCATCCCATTGAAGAAGTCCAAGGAAGGAAATAATAATTTGAAAAAAAAAAGAAATAGGAAGAGAGAAATCAGAAGAATGGCAGTGTTGGAAAAAGCAAAAGCAGATTCTTAAACACATTAGAAAATGAACTTCCCAATTTATAGTCTTTGTCCTTAGTCGACATAAAATTTAGTAACTTAACAGTATTTATGGATTTTGATATTTTTAAGTTGTTGCTATTGAAAAATACATATTTCTAAATTTATGGAGATAAAAAATTTGCAAAATTTAATGCCAAAACATTTGTTTGGTACAACTTCAAAATAACAATATTATTGTGTGCCAACGCAGAAAAATATGTACATTCTAATAATAAGAAATTTATGGGGTTAAGATCTCCTTAATGGGAAAAGTCATGTAGTGAGAGAAAAACCTCTCTCTTGTCTCTACTAGTCTATTTGTCCCTAACCCACTCTTCCCACTAGTTCAAACTAGACTCCTTGGTTCACTTCCCATCTTTAGTAACCCACAATCCACTTATTTTTCCACCTAGCCATTTGAGTTGACAATTTATCATTATTGGCAAATGTCAGCATGTATGAAAACTCCCACAAAACCCTCCTTGTCGATTACCATCACCCCTGCCCTACTTGGAAAGCCTACTGAAGGTGAATTCCCACCTCTTGCAAATAGTAAGGTGACGTAAAAAACTCGAGGGATCATTACTCTAGAGGAGCAACAAACGCTGAAATAAGCATGGAGTAAGGTCGTAGGAGATCCAGACTCCTTTGAGAAGTTACGTTATGTACCTCCCATTGCAGATGACGTACTAGTCTTTCCATGTCCTAAAGTGTTACAAATGGGAGCCAATAAGTGGAATACCTCTTTGGATGGTTGTTTTTTGAAAAATGAATGACTTTTTCGGTAGTGAATCAATGGGTTAATGTTTACTGAAGAAAGCTTGGCTTAGAAAACTATCTAGTGAGTGAAGATGAGCTCTTCATCTTCAGATTCACTATGGAGGAGATGGCGTAGAGGGTTCTAGTCCTAGCTAATGGCACATCTAGTGAAAACTGTTGTCACTAGAGAAATGGAAGTCTGGGGTATCCTTAGATATAGTTGACCTATATACTATCCCAATATGGGCAAACTTCTACTGAATGCCTTTGGAATATTGGTCCTCAAAAGGCTTAAGCTACCTTACAAGTTCCCTTGGGTGGCCATTAGCGCTTGATGACAACATTGCCAATCTAAAAAGGATTGGCTTTATATGAATGTTCATTGAGGTGAGTCAAGAGAGAGAGCTACCAGACTCGGTGCAAATCATGAGGTTTAATAAAAAGGGGGAACCTGTAAAAGACTAAATCAAGGTGTCTTATCATTGGAAGCCACTCAAGAAAGGCTTGGAGAAAGTTTGGCAGTCAAAGACAAATTATTCTTTATAAAATAAAGTCGCTACCTGTGATTAAACAATTTTCACAGTCATAAGTGGAAAAAGAACTTCAGTAAGGCTCATCCCCTTAAAAGACAATATGGTAGATAATACCTCTTAAGAGAATATAGGGAATGAGTTGCACCTTAATGCAAAACCTGTAGTTGATACCTTTAAACAAGACTCTTTTATACTAGAAGGGAAAACACAAAGGAACATGTTAGAAGAGCTAAATCCATGTCAAAAGGGAAACCAATACATGAAATAGAGTGTGAGGTAAGTCCTAACTCAATATATCTTGTTGGTGCATCAGAATGTACGCTAAAAAAGGTAGAAGCTAGCCTTGAGTGAATTGGGCCAATTCCAATTTTAATTTACTAGCTACTTATTTCATAGCCTTAATTTGAGCTGTGGAGCCCACTCTAGAGACAGAAATACCTAAATTAATAACAGGCCTTATTCCTCTAAAGGGAAGGGTAGTTATTGGATCATTTACCACTATAGCCTACTAGATTTTATATTTTTCTTAGATGAAAGGTAAAAGTGAATTCTATTATGAAGTCGTGTGTAGTCTAACTAGGAGGAAGAAATGCAAAACCAAAAAACATTAATGGATTTACTAATATGGAACATTAAAGGCTTAAATACCCAAATAAGCAGATGATACTCAAAGATATTTTAGTACAAAGAAGTCCATATTTTGTTGGTATCATTGAGACGCAAATAAAAAGAAGATCTTTACAAGAAAGGACTTTGGTTTTTGTAAAAAGAGTGGATTACCCTAAGAAGTCACTCATACAATCCCAATGGCAAAGTAATTATGACTTTTTATCCCTCTCAAATACAATTAGAAAGTTGGAGTAGCTTAGATCAGTTTGTGCATTGTGAATTGGTATTAAAAGAATCAAACTTACCTCTAGACATAATTGTTATCTATGCTGCCAATTGGGAATTTTTGAAGAGCTAATCTCTAGGATAATTGATAGAGAATTGATTTTAATACCTTGAATGCTAGTAAGAGACTACAATTGCACTTTACACTCCTCTGAAACAAAAAACAACTTGAGATATGCTCCTTCTAGATTCCATGAATTACCCAACCTCACCTCCATTTTGGGTCTGATAGATCTTAGATTTATAGGCTCACTTTACACTTAGAGCAATCATTAAAGTGGGAATAGATTCATTAAAAGGAAGTTGGATAGGTGTCTAGTAAATGGAACTTGGCTCAATTCTTATCTTTAGAGTTATAGACACTTTGGTAACACCATGATATTTAATCACACTCCTCTTAAATTTGAATTAAACTAACAAAAGTGTAGAAGGTAGGCTCCCTTTAAATTGTTCAACTCTCTTCTTTAATATCCTCATTTCAAATAGGTTGTAGAAAAAGGATTGAGCATAGATTGCAAGGGTTCCCATGATTATAAATGCTAAAAGGGATTAAAACTAAATATAAGAAGTTATAGAAGAATAGTGCTAGATAACATTCTGCATGATAAAAGAGAAGTATTTGAGGCTCTCAATTGAGCTCAAAAAGCTCTTAAAATGAATCCACATGACCTTACACTAAAAGATAAGGAAGCATTAGAGCTGAGAAGATATTACAAAATCCTGAAAACTTACAATCTATAGTTGAGATAGAATTCTAGGATCTTATGGTTGTAGGAGAGAAAAAGAAAACTCCAAATTCTTTCATAACGTAATTTAGGGAAGGAGAATAAGGGAAGTATTCTCTCATTAAAACACTCCAATGGTAACTTAGTCAATGATCAGTATGACTCAAGGAATCACTTTAGCACCATCCTGGGAATAAGTAGTGAAGTCAAAACCCTTCCTAATGATCTTACCAATTCCGGTCGCGATTTTTAATCCTCCCATCACACTATCTCTCTGATAAAGAAAGTCAACCTATAAGAGATCAGGTTTGTCTGCCTTTCATCTAGATAAATCATCTAGACTTGATGGATTCAATGTTATATTTTTCCACACCTGTTTGACCAAACTGGAACTATGGTAACTAAAGCAGTTCTTGAATTCTTTAATACTAGTAAGATACTACTTGAATTGAACAAAACTTATATATGTCTTATCCCAAGGTCTCTAATCTTGCTAGCCTTAATGATTATAGACCTATTTTTTGTTATAATGTTGTTTATAAATTGATTTTAAAAATAATTACAAATTGATTGAAGAATGCGCTTCCTAACTATAGTAATCTTTGTCAAAGATCCTATATATCAGGTAGAAGCATTGGTGATAGCATTATCGTTGCACAAATTCAAGCCTTCAAATCTTTTCAAAATAGCTTGGGGATTGTGGCAAGGAGACCCATTTTCTCTTTACCTATTTGCAATCACAATGGAGAACTTGTACAAAGTCACTTCACTGAACATTACGAAGGCTCTTGCTTTCAAGCTCCATCATAGATGCAATAAACTCCAAATTTCTTAGTTATCCTTTATTAATGATCTCTTAATGCTTTATGGAGCTGACTATGATTCAATCAAGTTGCTCATGAGATCAATGGAGACCTTTAAGGAAGTTTTAGGGCTAAGTTTCAATTATATGAAGAGTTCTATCTTTTTGTCATCTACAAAAAATAACAATGCTAAGATAATCCCTCCTTTACTAGAATTAATTGAGCAATTAGTTCCCATTTCAATCAGAAACTTGAATTCCATAGATTATAACCAATCAACTTAATAGACTACATTCTTAGTGCAACAAAAATTTTTCTTATAAAGGAAGGCTTTAACTGGCATTTAGTATGCTCAATAATCTCAATGTTTATTGGTGCTCACATCTAGCCTTACCAAATGGAGTGATGAAGAGAATTGATAAAATTATATAGGACTTTATCTATAAAGGGACCACTAATAGTCTAAAGGTTCTAAGAATCAAATGGAGTACTCTATGCCTTCCAATGGGGTACTTTGCTTAACTTTTATTATAACCATGGCTAAAACTCATCTGGAAAAAAGACTTTAGAAGGTTTGTAAAGAAGATGTGAACAAATTGAGGGTCAAATGGATACACACATACCACTTAAGATAAAGCCAATCCACTCCTAAACATTTCAAATAATCTTGCAAATAAGGAACTTCATACAGGCTCATATTAAACACAAAATAGGCAATGGTTGTGCAATAGAAATTTAGTTTGATATTTGGCATTCTCTTAGACCTTTTGATAGATGCATATTTGACTATATTTATACACACATATTTGATGTAGATTTTATAGTTTTATTGTATTTTTGTTACGTAATTCTCTCTAAGTGCATTTATAGGTTATAACTGCCTTAATAGATCAAAAGGAGAACAATTTGGGTGAAAATGCGACATAAAACAATGATTTGAAGCAAATTAGAGACACACGACCATGCCTATGCCCGTGTAAGTATCAGACCCTGTGTAAAATCACAAATTTTGGAGTTTTTGAATATAAATGGTCTCTCACACGCCCATATATTAGTCCATGCATGTCTTAGAAACCCTAAAATTTATTATAAAAAGATGTGATCATAGGTAAATTGAAGAGAATATACTTTTAGAGGAGATTTTAGAAGTAGAGAGCTTACAAAAAGGGTGATATTAATTCAAAGATATGGAGAACGTGAAGAATTCGTGAAGAGATCCAATAGAGTACAACGTCAAACCTCAAACTTGTAAGTACATTTAATAGAAGAGAAGATTTAGAATTATGATTCCTTTGTTT
>JAOQMM010000007.1:4474153-4485059 GCA_027563515.1 Erythroxylum platyclados
AATATTTTTCAAAACTTACCATATCTCTTAGTGAGAAGAAGCTAGGGAAAATTCTGCTATAGTGATTTGTGAAGAGAATGCCAAAGCTATCTCCAAGCAGACTAAAGCCTAGGAAACTAAACCACACATACAATGTAATAAAAGAGAATTGAAACACTTTCAAAATGTCTTAAAAGAGTGAATGCTCATACATCCCATTAAGCTTTTAAAAGATGGTGCCAATGCATGGTCCTCGACCTTGGTGGGATTCTTCTGGAACAAAAGGTTTGCTTTTCCAGTTGTACACACTTGGGCTATAGTTAGGTGGGGTAGGAAGGGATTGGAGAGAGTAATGCTAATGGATGATGACTCTTTTCTCTTTAAATTCACAACTGAGAATTGCTTAAATGAGATTATTGAATAATGACCTTGGCATATTGGAGGCCAACATATGTTCATTCAAAAGTGGAATCTAGGTTCTGAATTTACAGAGGAACATTAATGTATTTCCCTTGTGGGTTAATTTCCATAACGTGCCTCTTAAATTTTGGATAGTTGAAGGCTTAAGTTTTTTAGTAAGCCTACTTGGAAAACCTATTTACACGGACACTTAAACCGCTAATATGGAACGAATATATTTTCCAAAAATCTGCATTGGGATAAAAAAAAAAGGAATTTTGCATTGGGATATAAGTTGCTAATTATGAAGCTTGGATATGATGGTGAACTTAAGAAATTTGAAGTGCTAATATCCTATCCATAGAAACCCAACTTAGTGAGCAAAAGATGGAAATCTACTAGAAATTTATTCAAAATAGGTTGGCATGGTGAGCTTATGGTGTTGACATCTTTAGATAACTCCAAGGGAGACAAGCTAGTGGAAGATGATGGTGATGTGGACTTGACTGTAACTCAATCTGCCAACTTGCTTAGAACTGAAAATATCCTTGTTAATCTTGAAATGCATAATGAAGAAGCGGCTAACAATCAAATTGCAGAGGAGACCAACTCTGAGAATGAGAGACCAATTGAAACTAAATTTTTAGGAATACCTACTGATTCTAAAGAACTAGCAGCTAACTCAAGGAGAATATTAGTTAGGAGAAGGGCTAAGAATAAATCCATGAGGGAAACTCCCCCTAATGATTCTAGATTGGAATGTTGGAGGATTCAGTGACCCTCTTAAAAAAGCAATGGTGAAGGAGATTATTTAGAGAAGAAGCCTTACCTAGGAGGGCTTTTAGAAAATAAAATAAAATCACCACATATGCTAGGTGTTTCAAAACTTTTGGATGTAGATTGGGAAACTATCTCTAATCACACATCTCATTACAATGGTCGAATCCTTTGCCTACACAATACAAATATTGCCTATTACTAGGGAATACTTATGGTTCTTACAAATATTAAAACTGAGAAATGTTTTGTATCCTTGTATCAAGCATAGGTTGGGAAATGGAGACGACATTTGGGTGCAGTTTGATAACTGGTTCGACTATAGTCTTCTTATCGAAAGGAGTAAATTATCCCATCTTACAAACAGACTTACTCTCAATGTTAAAGTATCCTCACTAATGAATCATGGACCATAGAGTGGCAACTTTTGAGGATTCAATTTATTGAAGTAATACTTTCCTCAGATCACCAACTGGTATAGGGAAGACATAGTCATATGGAAACTAGATCCTACTGGAGTATTCACTGAAAAATCATGTCATAAGGTATTGCAAGCTAAGGTAGAGAATGTACCTTAGTTCAACCTCCTATGGAAGCACTAATTGAACCAGAAAGCTTTAGTATTCACTTGGTTAGTTATCAAGAACAAGATTCGAACTACAAATAGATGGTTTGGGTCATTTGATCCAACACGTGTTTTGCACAAAGAAGCATAAGAAGATAGGGAACACTTGTTCTTTTAATGCAGATACTCCAAAGCTGTGTGGAGCAGAATTTTACATTTATTAGTAGATTATTTTTCATTTTATGGTTGGATAACAACTCTAAACTAGATTCCTCGTACTTTTAAGAAAAAGGTGTAGGATGGAGCAATGTGCAAAATAAATTTTACGAAAATGATTTACTCCCTATGGAAATAAAAAATAAAAGGATCTACAAGGGTGAGGAAATAAACAAGAACTAATTAGTTGAAGATATTATCAACTAGACCTGAACTATAATGGCTGCAAAATCTGTTCAATATACCCTATCTATAGGAATCAAAAACAAACGAAATCTGTAACTCCTATATTGTCATCTGATCATTTATTCTAAAAATTTATACTATTTTGTGAATTCATTGTAATGTTGAGATAGCTTTGCTATAACTAATGGAAACTTTATTTAATTTCCAATAAAAAAAACTCTGAATACCCTTAAGTATACGGATAGTATCTTGTAGTATTAAAAGGTATCATTCCCATGAGGACTATTAAACACTTAAAAAATTTGAAAAGAACTTTGTCTAAGGTACTAATAATTGATTTGAATTAAAATAAATAACTAAAATTAAAACAAATAATAAAAACTTGATAAGTGAGTTGTTAATGAATTTAACATTAATCAAAGTTGAAGACTTGATAACTATTCTATCCTTATTTTGCTTCTCTTAATCTTGTTGATTCAATTTATGTTTGATGCAAGATATCCTAAATTTATGATTACTCTCTCTTAAGATCTAGTCAAGTAACCCTAATTGAATTTCTTATTCATTGATTTATAATCTCTAAATTCACAGACTACTCCTAACTTATTCAATTAGATATGAAGCAATCTTATAGATAATTAATTTCACAATTAAGATCTCTCTTTAATTGTTCATTAATCCGATATAGATCTATTAAGTTACCAACTATTATTACACACCCTAATACTAATTACTTTGACTCACTCTCTTGATTTATTATCAAGTATATGCACGATAATTATCACAAACATTCAAAGATGTACTGAAATAAATAATAAATAAGATTCACAAAATAATTCAAGAAACCCTAATAGGGATCTAGAAACCTATAATCATGTTATACATCATAGAAATCTAATTACACATTAACGATTATAAAGAAAATAAAGGGAAAAGAATAAAAACTGTTTAACGCCTTGATCTGGAATGTTGCTTTGATCTTCTTTAATGTCTTGGTTGTGGCCTCTTTTTGGTGTTTTTCATGTTCTTATATAATTCATTAAGGTTATAGGGTTTGTGTCTAGGGTTTCCCCATTTTGTTCAATTCCAAAAATAGCCCTGAACCCTAAAAACAAGAAAAAACTCACACCTAGAAAAACTTCTGTCATGATCGTGCCTCATGCTATTTCCTTCCTATCACAATTATGCTCCCTGGTCATTATCGTGACAGAGAGCCATGCAGCCCCATATATGCCTGTCACAGTCATATTCCTTGTGGGATGATCGTGACACCCTTCATGCTTCCAATAACTTCATTTTTCAATTTCCTAATTTCTAACACAACAAACACCTCATGAAACATAAAATTAAGATTGATTTCATGTTCTAAACCACAAAAACAATTAGAACATAATCAAACCCTAACAATAACACAATTTTAAGCTTTAAGAAATACTTAAAAATACACTTAAACACCTATAAAATATAATATAATTTATACTTATCATGAGTATGTTTGGTTTTTTTTAACATTTTTATAGGATTGTTTTCTATTTGAGATTTAATGATAGATTGGTTTTCTTGAGAAAAAGAAATTGTTTAAGTGTGTGGGAGTTTGATGTTTGCTAGACATATATTATTTTTAGCACTATTTTCATGATATATTGCTGGTATTTTATATGATTTTTCAAGGATTAGATATTTAATTTGAGAAGTATTGTCACTATAATTCTTACTTTTACCTATACAACAAAAAGGGAAAAAATTAAGAAGACTTAGAATGAATTGAAGCAATTTTCGAAAAATTAGAGAAGGACCCTAGAACATGACACTTACATGCTACCGTGTTGATACACATGTTTAGAAGTGGTTTCTTTTGTTTCTCCTACATAGCCTTACACAACTTCTTGTTTCACCTTAAATGAAGAAAACGATATCTTATATGGTTCTATGTAAGATTTCAACAAAAATTCTTTGAAGATTCAAGATTCATAAACAATGATTTCTTTATCTTATTTAATTTATGGTTTTCGTGTTGATACTCCTTGTTTGATTATAAACTAAACTGGGGTATAGATTTAAGTAAGATGAACAAAAATGTAATATATTTGGATGGATCTTTGGTTTAATGAATTTTTAATTTTCTTGTAGTTTATCCATGTTTTGATATCGATTGAATCAAAGGAGCAAAAGTGGAAGATTCACTACTTGGTTCACGCAAATAAGACTCAAGAGATGAGATTTGTGCTTATATCTTAATGTAGATAAAGAGGATTAATAGTAAGCTCTTCATGAAAAAGTTGCAAGATCTTCCTAGGTTAAGGTAAAATCTATCAAGAGAGTTCATAGAACGAATTAAAGAATTCTTGGGTTGTCTAGATTTTAAAGGGATTTTGATTGGTTAATCTATAAATAAGAGTTGTATATCTCGAGAGAGAATATGATTTAAGTTAGGAACTCTTACAAGTCCAAAAAACTAGAGGTATCCATTAAACCAAAAGAAAATTGAATATAGTAAAGTCTCAAGGAGAACTTAGCCTAAATCTAGTTTTCTTTTTCATTAATTGATATATTCTTGATCAGTACTTTGCTTTAGTATTTAGATTTATTAGTTATTTTATTTTATTATTCAATTATCCATAATCATTGGTCTAGCTTATTAAGTTTGTGAATAGTGGGGAGTTAACCAATAATCCTTATGGGATTGACCCATACTTACCTGTGCTATCTATAAGTATGTCGTGCACTTGTGAAAATAAATAACCAAAGTGCATCAATCATTTTTATAGTACATCTAGTAAATACACGTATCATTTTTATAATGATATCAAGTACTGATAACAATGATCTTTTTATTGTCTAATCTTCCAAAATGAAATATTAATGTAAAAAGAAGGATTAACTACACTAAAATTACAAATCTAAAATAATGGACTAAAATAATAAATAATATTAAAGCAACCAGTTGATAAAAAAAACATCTCCCTAAAACCTTTTTATGCTTAGATTTTTTAAAATGAATTATTAACCCTAGTTTCTTGGATTGGTAAAAATTCCGAAGTTATACTATATTCTTTCGTAAGAGATACAATTCTTATCTTTAAATTAATTGATTGAAATCTCTTTTTAATGAAAACTCCTAAGAACATTTTTTATGAATTTTCTTTTTAGATTTAACTTTAACCTAAAAGATTATGGTCCTATCTCTAAGATTCCATGCAACTCTTATTATTTATGCTACAGTCTATTCATACATATGGTATACAAATCTTTATACGTGAAATTTGAAATTGAATCAAAATACTAGCATATCTCAATTCAAACACAGGAAATAATTACAAATAATTCATAAAATAACTTGGGTCCTTCGTAAATCAAAGAATTTAATCCAAACACATAGTAAGGTTCATCCCATCTTGATCTATCTCAATTTAGTTCATACTAAAATAAATAAAACCAACAATAACCAAGAGAGAATGCAACATAAAAGAACTTATTCTCATCGATTTTAAAATTTTTGTCTTTATATAAATGTTGATAGAAATCCTTAATTTTCACTCCAAAGGGGTTTTTTTTTTCTTATCTTAAAATGCTTTATCTCTAATAATTTATTGCAATTTAATTCTTTCCACCTTTATGTCTCTACCTCTTTTATATCTAAAACCCTATAATTCCATAACATCTCAACAAATATGAGTCCAACTTAGGCTTATGCTCATCCTTTTAATAGAAAAAAAAAATTCATTACTAATACGAGTTTAGAACATGAACTTATGTTGGACCTATATTGCTTAGCATCTAACATGGTGTAGTGTTTTAAACCATATTCGCAAAATTTACTAAAACTTGACTAAAATTTACCCTAATATGTTCTTATTTAACGATTTGCTAAAATAAGGCCTAAAAATAATATATAATTAGGAATAAGATTGCAGCTTGATACTACTAGGTGAGGGTTACTTATAAGAATTAGTGGAGTGACAATTCCTATTGCGCGCATGACAATTATATTTTTAAAACAAAATAGTAATAAATTAAAGGGTATAATTGACTTTTGAATATTACATTTTTCAGCCGCCCGAGAAAATGCTACTATACTCAAGCATTTTCAAAATTAACTAATTAAATTGAATCCGTTAACCAATTGGCTGGTTATCAAATATTTCTGCGGACTGTTTGATACGGTCAATCAGATGAAAGCTTTGAAACCGCTGATAAGCTAGTTACCAAACGGGCCAATTATAACCAAGAATTCGCAGGAAAATAAAGACAAACGAGTAGAAGAACAAAACAAGAACATTGAAATGAGATGCTTTGCAATCGGTTCCTCGACCAACACTGTCTCCTCATCAAGCCTCCCTTCACCTTCGCCATCTCTTGTAACAAACGCAGTTCCTTGAAACCAAAGGCTGGTTCTCCTACATTCACTAGTGTTGATTCTCAGTCTCGGCACGTGATGATGGGAACGGAGAGAAGCCCCAGCCAAAGTGAGGGTGAGTTGTTCCAATTCCTGACCCAGAAACGTTATACTCCTCCTTCATGGGCAAACCATCTCAGTCCAATCCCTTCTCACGTTTTCTCGCTTGCCCACCTTCCCACTCCTATTCACAAGTGGAACCTTCCTAACTTGCCTCAGGGCACCGAGGTTTGGCTCAAGGTGAATTCAACATCAATCTCAATCTTGTTTAAAATTTATTGTTTTAATTCAAACTAAAAAATATTTTCTCTTTGGGTTTTTTTCAGCGTGACGACTTGTCGGGCATGCAGTTGAGTGGTAACAAAGTTAGGAAGTTGGAGTTTTTATTAGCGGAAGCAGTGGCGGAGGGTGCCGACTGTATCATAACAATAGGAGGCATTCAGAGCAATCACTGCCGTGCTACTGCTGTTGCCGCCAAGTATCTCAATCTCGACTCTTATCTTATTCTTCGCACCTCTAAGGTTCACCAGCAGTCATTTTTAGTTTTGTGCCGCAAGAATGTTGAAAAATATGGTTGCTTTATAAATTTTTATTGTCACTTTGAAATGTCGATGCAGTTGCTTGTGGATCAAGATCCTGGATTGACAGGCAACCTTCTTGTTGAGCGATTAGTTGGAGCGCATGTTCAACTTATTTCAAAAGAAGAGTATGCGCAAGTTGGTAGCGTGGTCTGTATTTATGCCTTTAATAAATAAGGTTTTTCAATTGTGAGATTATTGTGATTTTTGTTTCCTTTGGCAAAGTCATTAATTTATGTTTAATTGCTTCCGTTAGTAGCCTCATGAAATGCTAGTTACTGGCCACTCAAAGCATTATATATAATGTGGTTCATTATAAATTGTTGATCCCCTACAATCCATTTTCTAAAAGTATTATAACTCTTTTTAAAATTTATTTGTTTGTGCTTTCATAGTATTAATCACTCTTATTGCTTATAGCGGATGCATTGTCTTATGTGCCTTCTAGGAGTTAGGTTCTCTGCAAACGTTGGATAACCCTTCCTTGTTGAATTACCCTTCTAGGAGTTAATCATACATAAAGCAATAGCCCAGTTTGTTAAGAAGTCATTATTTAGCTGAGCTAAATCATTTTACTGTGCATAGCGAGCGTGTCAATTCATTTCTCACTTTAATGTCATTTTTGGTTAGCTGAAACAGTGGATTTGGTTTCAAATACTTTGCATGTTTTCCAAATAGTAGTCTCAGTTTATTGCACCTCAATAAGGTCTGTCAATATTTTTTTCCTTTGATTTGGTTTTGATACCAGGTTCTTACAAATATCTTGAAAGAAAAATTGCAAAGGGAAGGGAGAAAGCCATATGTTATTCCTGTTGGTGGATCAAACGCCTTAGGAACATGGTGAGTTGTTTACCAATGCTGGTCTTCATTTGGAATGCTATCATAGCTTGCATCAACTGGTGCAACTATTGAGCTTTCTTAACCATTTTCATCATTTTTATACATCTTATAAGTTTTCTTTGTGTCATTAGGCCCTTCTTCATTTACTTCATTAGTGTATTAGATAGCAATCTCAAGCTCTTCTGCATTTAGTACCACTGTAATGATAGAATTACAGTGGTAATTTAACAGCTGGGGTTCTGTCTTTCTTGGCTTGTTGCTTTTTCCTGTTTCTCTTTCCTTCAGTATATCCATTTTCCCTCTTTCATGCACTTTCAGTTAGAAGGTGAGGGTAAGGAGTAGCAGTGGTAGGTATTAATTAGATGTAGGATAGACTAAATCCATTTTGTGGAATCTTGTTCAAAATGAAGGTGTTAACTCAATCAGTAGCATCTTTTCCTGCCGTTATGATGCATGAGAGATGACAAGAGAAATGCAATTTGTTGAGTATCCAACACGGACATATTAGGTATCCACCACCTTATTTAATATATTTATGTCCAATTTCCCTGATAAGCTTTTGCTCTTTGCGTGTGCTTGGGCGGTAGGGAGGAGGACTTGGATTTTGGGAAGGGAATTGTTCCACTTGGATGGTTGAAAGTGAAACAACTAGTACACTTGAGTTATGTCTTTGACTAAGTGTTGAATGCTGTGAGATTTTACCTTCCTGTCAATGATTTTCATAGTTCTTTCTAGCCATTTCTTCATTTCCTCATTTGCTTGTAATATAGGGGTAGTTTTTTCTGTTTATAATATCTTGCAATGAAATTTGTATTGAATCATTTTCTCTTATTGTTCCTTTTTGCCCCCTTATTATTCAAAGTTATGTGGGATAAACATAACTGAATGTCTATTAACGTTGTTAAAAAGAAAATCTAGAGCATTTTAGATGTAGCATTACATAGACTATAGTTGAAATTTTTTTTAGAAAATCCATACTTCCATTGCATTTACCTTACATTTGTCCTTTGGATCTTAATGATGTATTAATACTAGGTGCTTGGTGATCTCTTACTTCCATGCTGTTTTTATATCTATCTCTTTTCTTTGTTTTACCTTTTTACTATGAATAATGCTTGCACAACCTGGCTCCCGACATCTTCATTACAAAAAAGATAAAAAAATCTTGTCTTTGTGTTTCAGTAGCTTATAGTGTTCATTGTATTAAATATAAATTCTTTTTTGATGCAATGGATGTATGCATGATGAATTTTTTTGTGCACATCATATTAACCATTCAGCTTTTTCTTTGGATTGTGTTTAGCTATTATAAATTTTATGTATTGCACAGTGATGATATTGTTTCATTTTGAAATATTTCATTCAGGGGCTACGTTCAAGCAATCAGTGAAATTGAGCAGCAACTTAAGTCTTGTCCTGGTGGATTAAAATTTGATGATATTGTTGTGGCTTGTGGAAGGTTCTTCTCTACTTTGCCTAATTTTCTATGTGCTATGCCTTCTTTTTTTCCTACTATTTCCTTTTGCTTCTAACCCACTTTTCACTTGCTTTTGATAGCTGATGGAATGTATTTTCACTTGTCAGTTGATTAAATGAAAGTTACTTCAACTTGAACTTCACAAGAAATGGAATATGAATACTTTGGTTGTACAGGCAGGGTTTGTCAATTGTGTCCATTGGAAAATAAAGTTATATTACAAAATGCATAGAGTTTCTTGTAGTTCAATCAAGTGCATTATGTGAGAGAGTCATGAAATTTCCCTATTGAAACCTGGATGTCCTGTGATTGTTGGTAGTATTACTAGTGGCATGTTTTGCAGTTGGCAACCTAATTTAGTTTTTGATTTCTGGTTTGGGCCCAACCTGTGAGTTCCTAGATGATAAGTAAAAGGCTTAGCATAGACGTACATGCATCAGCATGCTTCAAAAGGTGTAACAAACTTCACAAAATATGCAATGTTCTTTCAATGTTCTATGTGTACTATTTCTTGTTAAAATCATGACATATGTGTTTTGGCCTAGGACATAGTCAAGGGATGACTCATAGGAAAATTCTCTTTCCCTTTGTTGGAGTTCTTCCTCTTTCTGGACCTTATAGTTGCTGCTGAGAAATCTTGTCCCCTAACAAGCTCTTTGCCACCAATTTTAAGATGAATTATGACCCTTTCTTATTCCTCCTCTCCCTTTTAATATAGGCTGAATACATATAGTTTTTTTGGAATTAAAACAGAATAGGCATTTGGTAACTTATTCTCCTACTAAAAGTAGACTTTTGAAAATAATAGGATTCCTAAATAAGATAACTACTGCAGAAACAATCCAACTAATTGATAAACTTCCTAACTACCACCCCCTATCAACTCTTAATTGATCTCCTTGTATATTTCCTCCCTATGAATGCATCTTGCATATCATTACCCCCTTAGACAAGTTTGGTCCTTAAGCTCAAACTCATGGTAGGTCTTCTTGAATCTTCAAGAAACTCCCAAGAAGCCGACTCTATTAGCAATCCTTGCCATTTCACTAATAACCATCTTCCCCTATTGAGCCTAGCTCGTAAAATTGCTTTACCTCCAACAGTGGAGGAAGAGGGACCAAAGTTGTTAGTGGATCTCCCTTCTACTCTTTTAGCTGCGAAACATGGACCACATTATGAATTTTACTCCCTGACTACAAGGCCAAACGATAAGCTACCTTGCCAATTTGCTGTGCAACCTCAAATGTCCCGAAATACTGCGAGGCTAATTTTTGAGTGTTACAGATTGAGTATTTATCTTCATTGATTCTACTCTTACAGATTAAGCATTTATGTTGTGCCCGTGTTAAGGATCTTGTCAAGGGTCTGCACACGGCAAAATCCTTTAGATCAGTGGACTCTTTTCTGCTGTTTCTCCCCTTCTTAGAAGACCCTATTGTTGCGTTTTTGTGGGTAAGGGCTCGTTAGGTGAGAGAACCCTTCGATCTCTTTTG
>JAOQMM010000007.1:4561884-4579447 GCA_027563515.1 Erythroxylum platyclados
AAAAAACCTTATATTTGTGACGAAATGATAGTTAGTCACAAAAAAATTGTCACTAAATGTCTTAACTCTTGTAGTGTGATTTAACAACAAACACTGTCTTTCAAGTCGTTCTAACCTATTAACTTGTGAAATCTGTCAAGTACCTGGAACTGAATATACAGACTAATCAAAATTTTAATGTTAAGTTTATGCACCCCTATCACTTGCGCATATTCATTGGTAATTCTTTGGTCAAAATAAAAATGTAGCCTTCCTAAGTAGGTTTTCATGAAAACTCAAGCTACTAATATGGTTGGTAGGTGTTTATTGAACACATTCTTTTTGTTAATTGTTTTTAGAACATGAACCTAGCCTTTCGACTCTTAGGTAAACAATTGTGATAAATGTCGATTCGGTTACTCAAATAGGCTATGTTTTTATTAAACGACTTGGTTGGAATGTCAATATAGCCTTTTGACGCGAAGGCAAACATTTGTGATGAATATCCCCCGGTTATTCAACTACATCACATTCTCAACTAGTTGCTAGCTTTATTCATAACCCGATTCTTTTCCAAAAGGGCTAGTAGAATAATTATTTACTTTATAATTACACATTTTTTCTTTTCTTCTTTTTTAAATATTTTATTATTGCCCACCTTATTGCTTTTGCTAATCATTCTCATGAAAATATACTAGTAATGCTAGCTATTCGATTGGCCTAAAATTATAAATGAATCTGGCAAATTCCTAGGGCGAATAAACTAACATCGTATCTTAATTAATAAGCATATTTAGCCCTAAGTAAATTAAGTCACTGATTTCTTAAGCTAATAAGTCTTAGCAACCTAAAAGACTATGTTCGAGGCTAAATCAATTTCGTCAAATCCTAGTCATTGTCACATTCACACGAATCGCGCACATGCAACCTAAACAAACTAGGACACAAAATGCAAAATTCATATTCAACAGAAAACACACAGTCCCTCCCCACAACCGAACAACACATTTTTCTCAATGTGAGAAGGAAGCACATAACACACAAGAAAAGGGAAATCAAACACAATATGAAAAAAAATAAGAACACAAATAACAACATAAACTAAAGGAGAAGAGTTAGAACATGAGCATCATGGTGATTGAGGGGGTGATGGTTTGTGTCGGAGATCAATTGTGCTTGATACCCAAGATTGCTACCCTATCTTATAATTGACTTAGAGAGAGTAAGAAAGTTAGCAATTCAACCCATTTCGAATCATCAATATTTATTTACGAAAATAAAAAATAGAAATGCATAACAATTCAAATCTACGCTAAACATGCTAATTTAAATGAAAATGAAATGTGTAAGAAAAATGAGGTCAGATGTAAATATATAGGTGAGGAAGGGTTAGGAGGGTCAAATTTGAAAACAATTTAATGAAAACTCACATCCTATATATGTCCTTGCGCAAGCCACGATCGTGTCATGCATGACCACGATCATGGCCATTGACCTATTGAGTGCCATGATCGTGGCCTAGAAATTTCCTGCACTTTTCTGATTTTCATCTTTTCCTCATTTCGCCTTCCAAGATCCTTCCTTAACTTTTTGATTGCTTAATCACCTCATTGTTTTACCTTCCACATAATGTCCATTCATTATTAAAAGAAATAACAAAATCTAAAGTGTCAAAGAAAAGCCTAACTACTAAATGTGCTAATTTAAGGTCATTAGCTAGACCTTGCTTCCTTCGAACTCAACCGGGATCAATTATAAGTGGCTTGCTTCTGCCCTTCTCATGCAATAACAATTTTATAGCCTGTAAGTAAGCTACAAATTGTAAGATGATTAAAAGGACATAATTAATCAAATTAAGAAAACCAAGTAAGTTCAATAATGCCCTTTTTAGTGACAAACTATCAACAAAATAGGGAATAACAAAACTCCCTGAATCTTCCATAGAATCTAGCAGTTTATCCTGTAGAGGGTGAGTTCTTCTCTTTCGTGTTTTTCCTCAGTCAACCTTATCTCTTTTTCTTCTTTTACTTTCCGAACAGAGACTTTCATGGCTTCTTCAAACTTGATGTTTGTTGTCATATGGTCATCTGGATCTTGCTCTTTTAAAGATGTGACTACATCATGAATGGAATGCTTAATAGGTAAGGTGGAGGTGGAACATAGGGGGCCCTTATTCTTTTCTTAATCTTTTTTAAGCTACAAGCTGGGTTTCTATTTGGTTTTCTAAGAGGTTTTCTAGCTCCTTCCCACTCCCAAGTGTGATAGTCTTAATTTGCTCTCTTAGATATACTTCCGTGTTGCTCGAAAGAATTCCCATGCTTTTTGTAGATAGCACATTGGCAAGCTGTTCCACTTGAATTCCCAGGTAGAGAATAGAAGAGGCATGAGTTCTTATTACTTGGTCAATTTGCCCTTCTAACCTCTTCTGGGCCTCATCCATATTTATGAGCTTGTCCATGATCTTGTCCAGTTTGGAATCATAGTCATGATATTTATCCTGTTGAAATCCATGTGACTCTTGATTTCTAAACTGAATCTCAGTGTTGTTAGACTAATGAAAATTTGGGTGGTTATGCCACCCCGACTGGTATGTGCTTGAATAAGGATTGTTGTCTCCCTGACCAACTTGTGCTCCATTAAAGTTGAATTGCTCCTCATTTTTGTTTTCCCTTAAGAAGCAATCAGCTGCGATATAGCTCTCTTGTCTACATGACTCATATTCGTGCTGCATTGTTACGATTTGAGAGGAAGAGGTGGATTTCAGGCTATTTAATTGCTTGGTTAGGTTGTCGATCTTAGCCTGCAATGTTATCATTGAATTTGCAGCAATCATTCCTCTCGAATCCCAAAAGGTTGACTGCTGTCTACTTCATTTCGATGTCCAAAGATAGCTATTATACACCATGTCTTCTAACAGATCGTGTGCTGTTTCAACTGTTTTCCTTATAAATGATCCTCTAGCAGTTGCGTCTATGGTGCTCCTTGTGGGTGGATTAACTCCGCTGTAGAATTTTTGTAATAAGAATTCGTTGAGTAGGTTATGAAGAGGACAGCTCCTTAGCAACTCCTTATATCGCTCCCATGCTTTATATAAAGACTCCTCGTCATCTTGCAGGAAATTGATATTTTCCTTTATTAGTCACGTTGTCTTGTTTAGAGGGAAGTACTTATCTAGAAAAGCTCGCACCAACTGCTCCTAAGTTGTGACGTTGGCTGGGTTGAGAGAATTCAACCACGCCTTGGCTCTATCCTTGAGTGTAAAGGGAAAGAGCCTCATCCTAATAGCATCTTCCGACATCCCAATTTATGGAAGTTGTTGCAAATTTATAAGAAATTAGCTAAATGAGCATTGGGATCCTCATTGGCTAACCCATAGATCGCACGTTGGTTTGTAGCATGTTTAGCAGTGCTGGTTTAATCTTGAATGTACTCGCTTGCACCGGTGATCATATAATCCCTTGATGATGGGCATTGAGCTGTGGCCTCATGATGTCTATAAGGGTTCATCACTCTACATGATGTATTTCCTCCACCATCGTTCTTTCCATCTCCTTTTAGCATTCAACTCTTGAGATTCCCTATTATTGTCTGGTGATATCCAAGTTGATGTGTCATCTACTTTATGCCCAACTTCTTTTTTTTCTTTTTTTTATAAAAATAATCTTTAGACTAAAAGAATTAGACTAATCTACGCCTCCTCGACAATGGCGCCAAAATCTTGATCGATTCTTTTTCTTCAATGTGAGCTTTAATAATTATAAGCCCTTTAATACCGCAAGCGCATGGGTTGCGAATGTAGTATAAAAGAGGTCGATCCCACAAGAAGGTGACTAGTTTAATCCTAAATCGTCTAAAGCTAAGAAAATGAAAATGAAATAAACAAAAATATAAAATTGCAACAAAGAAGTAAATGTAAGAATTGATTCGAGAGTTATATCCAACAATTAAAACAAAACATTGAAATGGAAAATGAATAATCACAATTGCCACGATGGGAATCCAATCAAGAAAGATAATCAAATTATGAAAGAGGAGATTTTACCTGTCATTAATGCTAACCTAGCCAATTATGTGTTTATGGGGTGTTGGTTCTAGAATGTTGTAGGGGGAATTACTCTCTCTTAAATTATAATCCCACACCCTAAATCATTAACCTTAATTCAATTATAGACATTGTAATTTCTCAATTAACAATTTACCCACTACTAAAATTAGATCGGAAGTCCTCTATTAAACTACCGGACCTTACACGAGATCTCTCTCTACACTAAACCTGAATGATTGACTATGTGATCTATTGGATCACCTAACTCTCATTAGCCCAATCCAATTATTTTTATCTGGCTCACCCTCTGAGTTTGTTACCGAAGTAAGTACAAAACGAGAGTCAATCACATTACCTAATCCAATAAACACAAAAATCAACCATATTAACATTAAATCAAGGAAAAATCCTGAAGGAGATTTTAGAACATCATTTCAAATATGTAATCCATACAAATCAAACCCATTTCAACGCAATACATCAAATGAAATAAAGGGACAATTGGGAGGAAGGAACTTGGATCGAATGACTCCGAAAGACTATGGCGTCGGGAATCACCTAATCTGGGAAGCTCGACGTCAGGACCTCCTCTTCTTCCTTTTCTTCTTCTTCTCTCTCTTTTAGGGATTACCTAAAATGGTAGCTTCCAAAGTCCCCTTTCTAGGGTTACATCATATTGCTTTTATACTCTTTTCCAGTAAGGGTAATCCTAGGGTATTTCCCGAGTTCGAAAGCCCAAAATGTCCCTCATTAAGTTGCATCTAGAAGTGGTCTTGCGTCTGTCTGTATGCTAGCCATGATCGTGGCCTTTAGTGGCATGATCGTAGGGACTATTTGGCTCTCTGTTACAATCGTGTTGTATAATCCCACAATTGTGGTGCCTTGGTCGAGCTTCTGTCACGATCGTGGGAATTTTCCCCACGATCGTGGGCAGTCCATATTCTTTTTGTCATAATCACCCTGGGCTGAATCCCGATATTCTCCGATTCTTCACTGTTTACCCTGAAACACTCATCAAACATGTCAAGGCACCCCAAATGTGAAGAATTAAAGGTCAAAAGCATGTTCTTACCCACAAAACACTTACAAACACAAATATGTACTAACACAATTCTATCTTAAACACACACTAATCATTCAAATTAACGACTAAATACAAACTAAACTACCCACAAGAACACAATGGAAGCTACACCTATCAGTTACAGGAGATAAGTCAAAGACAACTACTAGTGATCTAGCACTCATTTAATGGGAATCATAAAAGTCTCTTGTCATTTCATGCTTAGTCAATTGTATGCAACTATAGATTAGTTAAGGCTATCTACTATTCAATAATGCACAAAAGATTTGGAGTGTAGCTTTTTAGACCTATTCGCAAGAGGGCAATGATGCTCAGACCAATAAGATAGGAAATAAGTTATATGAGACTAAACAGGAACTTACAATAATTTTTTGACTTATACTCCATGTTTAGGCAAAGATAAAGTCAATATTGCAAACATTTCCTTGTCTCCTATATCTAGAATAGGTTTTGTTAATTATACTCCTTCCATTAAATTTTCATCAATTCTTTATGTTCCTAAATTTCCTAATAATCTATGGTCTATTAGTTCCCTTATAAATGAACTTAATTGTAAAGCTGAATTCTATCCTATGTATTTTACATTTCGGGAACTGATCATAATGAAGATGATTGGCTATACTAGATTGCAAGATGGTTTGTATATGCTATATAGGAGTAGTCACTCAGTGCTATGTATATGCTACATAGGAGTAGTCATTCACTGTTATCTTCTCAGACTTAAGCTAGATAGGAGATTCAATGTCTGCTAACCAATAGTTGATTCAATTATATAAGAGATTAGGACATCCATCATTTAATTTTTTAAAAAGATAATAACCAAAGTTGTTTAAATAGTGCAATTTCAATTTACTGTTTTGTAGTGCTTGTGAATTTTCCAAGTGTAGAAGATATTCTTATCATTTGAATGTCCTCAAAGTCTACTAGGATGACGCATTACTTTCACTTGTATTTTTTATTAATAAAATGCCTTTGAAATCTTACAACTGATATGGCAACACTAATAAAGCAACATAACAGTAGATAGTGAAAAATGGTTGGTGTATTTGTCAACAATAAGTGGAGGTAGACCAGAGATCATAGACAGAGAAGACATTTCTAAAAGATACATTGATACTCTCTTAATCAAGCTAAGGTCCATATTTAATCAATTTTATTTGGAAATAATGTATAGATTGTTATTCGTTAAAGAAGAAGACACACAAAACATAAGCTGAGGCAGAGAACAAGCACACAAACAAGCAGATTTAGGGGACCACACGAAATATAAAAGGTAGACAACAATGGACCTACCACTATGAAATGTCAACCTCCAAATATAGACACCCGATGAGCGTGTGAGTTGAGTTGCTTGGTGTGCGACAATAATAACAAACAATTATGGTCCAATCGTCTGAGGAAGAACTCACAAGGATTAGGGATGTGGAAGAACACATAGGGAAGAAGAGGGAAGCAACACAAGATGAGGGATTGTGTGGGAAAAAGATGGCAAATTAGGGATTAGGGAAAAACAAAATGCTGCGGAAGGGGTTTGGTTCGAAACGGTGCATATGGGATTGGACAAAACGGTGCATATGGATGTTTATCCCAAAATGTTGCGTGTGAGGGAGGAATTTTGATAGAAACACAACATCTCCTTCTCACTCAAAGACACCGCATTTCGTGTGGATATGGGACCCATCTCGATAATCACGTCAGTATTAGGCAGGTCCCACATCCACGGAATAAAAAAGAAATTAACTCTATGTCAGCTTTTAACGAGCTACGTGATAGGTGTCAATTACATCATGTTTTAGGGCATATTTTGATTTAAGTTTAGTCGTTTATTCGTTTGTTTCGTATGTGTTTAGGGTAGAATTGTGTTAGTTTGTGAATTATTTGTCATTTAAGTGTTTTATCGGTTAGAATAAGCAATTGAGCTTAATTATTACATTTTTGAGGTACCTTGATGTATTGGTTAGTGTTTCAGGGACAATATCAAAGAACGAACGAGTTCGAAAGACATTAAGGGTGAAACTATGGCCTACACAGCCACGATCATGACAGAAAGCAGATGAGTGTCCCAAGATCGTGACAGAAGGGGATTCTATAGCCCACAATCTTAGCTTGCAGTGCCACAATTGTGGCCAGCGTCAGACATACATGTAGCCACTTTCCGACGTCGCATTTTGAGGGTATTTTTGACTTTTCAGAGCCTGAAAAAACCCTAAGTCAACCTAAAACATAAAGGACTATAAAAGCAACATGAAGAGACGTCAAAACAAGCTTTGTTCAGCCAACAAACCGAAACCCTAAGGAGAGAACTTTGAGAGATCAAGAAGGAGAAGAAGGAAGAGAGAAGAGGAGACGACGCATACTCGACATACTTCCCAGAATAATGAGTTTTCCGACGTCGCGGCCTACCATCGTCCGTCCAAGTTCTATTTCTTATTTATTTCAGTTTTATTAAATTGTAAAATTGAGATAGATATTGATGATAGATTTGGAACGTTGAATGATGTTTATACTCACCTTCGGAACATTATTTGGATTTAATGAGATCTGACTGTTTTATTTTTTTATCGAATTTAATTGTGATTTAATTCTGCACTTCATAGCTCGATAATAAACTGAGAAAGTGAATCGAGTGAAAATGATTAAATTAGGCTAACGAGAGTTTGGTAATTTAATAGGATTCAGAATTAAATCAGATTGGTAAACCGTGTGTTGAGAGATCACATAAAGGGTTCCAATTGTTTATTAGAGAACTTAAGAACTTATTAGGTTTTGGATAGGTTGTAATTGAGAGATTACAACTCCCATAATCTGATTAGGGTTTATGTTTTAGGGATTTGATTATAACTTGAGAGAGAGTAATCAACCCTAAGATCGTCTAGAACCAATAATTTGGTAAATCATAATTGGTTAGGTTAACATTAAAGATAGGTAATTTCTCTTTCTCTCTTTTGGTTAATTCATTAGGTTGATTCTTTGTGTGTGTTGACACTGCTCAATAGCTAAAGTTCCATTATTTGTTTTCATTCTCAATCTGAAATCATCATTCATGTTAATTGAATTGTTCATTGATTGAATTCATTTTTCATGTTCAAAGTCATTGTTTCGTTAGTTTTTGTTTAGTTGTTTCTGGCCTTAGAATTTAGAATTAGACTTCCCCCCTTATGGGATCGACACCTTAGGTACTATGTGAACGACTCATGTGCTTGCGGATTATCGAGGGTTTAATATTAAAACTGATACACGTAAAAAACCCGATCACTACATAAGCAGATGGTTGACGATTCCCTAACGACATCAATACTCAAGGTTCAATCTGAACGTTTTCCAAACCTTATGGTCTAATTTGAATGTTTAATAAACGTTAAGATTCAATTTGAACAATCTGAAACATTAGGGGCTACTTTGTACATTCGTGAAAACGTCAGGGGCTAATTAGCCCTTTTGACTAGTAATCACTGTCTTCATGAGACCAACCCATACTTGCCGATACTAGCTACAGTTACATCGTGTACTTGCGGTTAATTCATAATTGACTAACTAAGTTTAGGTCAATTGATAACCGAGTCATTTTTTAAAGAAATAAAATTTGATTAGTTTTTGTTTCTAAGTGGAAGAATATTAGAATTTTTCTAGATTGGTTATAACTAGTTAGTCTTTTCTTTTACAATTGAGTCAAACAATGCCATGTAGATCTTTGGTTATAGTTTTAATGCTTTTATAGGCTTGATGTTTAGGAATTTTTATTATGTTTTATATGATCATTATAATAACAATAACAACAACACCCAGTAAAAATTTCACTGAGATGTGAGGTCTAGATAGGTTTTATATGGTCATTGTGTAGAGATATTAATATATTTTAAGGTCTAAGCTTTGACTAATTAGATTAAGTCCCTTTTTTCACCTTATAACTCTATATATCAATCACTTATAAGGGATTAGAGTTATATCATCTATAACCTAATTTAAATTACTGGGGAAAACAAGAGAAGAGCATAGTTATTCCTATTTTACAAATGATCATATCTTCTAACCCAAATATTCTTTTTATCGTTTTAATATTAATATATCAATTATTAAAATGTATATGATTCTATTGAATGATCCTATAATATTTTTACTTCATAGATAATTTTTACATGTAGTATCGAAACATGTGATTACACCAAAGACTGCCCATTTGCATGTAAGCTATATTTACAGATCGATATAAGGTCAGTTCCTTCCAAATGTTTTCTTTAATTATATGAAAATGAAAAACAAAATATAAGATGTATTTAAGATATGCTCCTTTTTGGACCATAACAAATGGATTCTTAAAAGCTAAGCTTCGAAAAAGAAAATACTGGTGTCCAAAGGCAAACACAAAAGCTGGATTATATGGTTCAACGTTTGCATTAAATACGCATTTAATGTTTGTTAGGTGTGTAAATTGAACTGCACTTAATTGCACTTAATAGCTTCGGGAGCTAATGATAATGAACGTGTCCCTCAAGAAAATTTAGGTAAATGCTCCTTTTGCTCATTTAATAAGGATTCAACTAAAGTTGGAGTTTGGTCACATCCTTGTCGACAATTTATTTCTTCTTCTACAACCTTTTAAACGAACTTATAACTCTAACTTCAATCTAAAACAATAATCTTTATTAATCTTTTCAATTTCGTTTTTCAACGTACCTCTTTGTTTGTTTGAATCTTTCAACTTAAATTATTATTGATAACCACAGCAACACTCATTAGAAATCCTGCTAAGATGCAGGTCTAGAGAGGTGTAATAGTATGTAACCTTATTTCTAATTAATAGAATGGTTGTTTCTAAATGACCCATACAACTTAAATTATTATCTAAATACGCATATAACTATAACATAAATGATAAAATGATATCTCAAAATTAAATTAACCTTTTCTATTGTAATAGACATATTAGTCAATATATACCATCTGATTTAAGTGTCACAACCTTCTAAAAATAATTGAATAATCACAAAAAATAGGACTTTGATTTCCTGGCAAATACGAAGCCATTAATCTAAGAAACTACTAATAATCAATCTTGAAGTTGTAAGTGTTTGAAATTCATAAGTGAAATAATCTAAATCGAAAAGAAACATAAGAGTACAGTGAGTTATATACAAAAATAAGTTTCGTAACCTACTACTTAAATGTTGAGTTAAGATATGATGTCTTAATTATATATGAATTCACTTGAAAGTAATTTAATTTATCACTAAACTCCCTCAAAAGCCCTTCATAGTTTAGTAAAGACTGAGGATTAGAGATTCCAAATGTATATATAGATTATAAAGTTATTTCTTCAATTCGTCCCATGTAGCAACAATTTAAAGGATTCTAATTAAATGGTTGATAGGCAGGACATGAAAACGTATACAAATTAGTTGAAAAAAAAGAAGCATTTATCTCGTAAGAGCAAGTAGGTGGGGAAACTTTAAGAGCTTGATCAAATTAAATTCTCATTTATTGAGAGTTAGGTCAATTAATGAATTGGTCTAGTAAATGGCCATAATTAGCTTCATGCGGCAACTATAAAGTTTGATAATTTGACAAAAGTGTAGGTGAATGCAGTTATCAAACATTTATAGGACGCAACCACAATTTTTAATTTTGCATATATAGATTGCTACCCCTCTTTTTAATGATGTGTTGTGCCAGAATCAGTGGAGAGATGGCACAGAACTACTAGTAGTACTTGCTCCAAAACCCACGTCAGATGGTTCTAAATTTGTTGAAATCTACTCGATAGTTGCATGGATACAAGTCGCAGTCTCTTATTTAATGTGTTTACATTCATGGTGTTCAATTCTTTGCGAAAACATATATATATCTGTAGCTATCTGAATTTAGTTGGGTTTAGCAGAAGAAGTTGGTAAGTTTCAGATGGGATCGTCACTTCCAAGTTTTTATGGCTCGTTTACACTCATTTACCTGAATTTGCATGCTCCCTATCCCATCTTTTATGTTATAGTAAAAGCCTTCATTAAATGCACGCTACTTATGATGCCCCTAGGGTATAGCTTCCATGAAAGTTTAGGTGCAGAGCGTACCAGTTTAAGGTCTTACTGCCCGTGTAAAACATGCACAAATTTGATGACCTTCCCTGTCACCCTGGACCACCATTGTCAGTGCACTGCTGACCAGGATAGCTTCTCAGTTGATCAACCTTGTAATATGAAAGTTGTGTTTTTCAAGTCAAGCTATGGGAAACGTGTTGATGGCAGTAGCTTGAGATTTATAGATAGTAAAAACCCTTGATTAGATAATAAAATTGTGGAAAATTACATTATTGATCAATCCACCATTAAACTTATGAACTTATACTTGTAAGCTACTTTTAACTACCATTTCTAACTTGTAAGCCCTAACTTAACTCCTGTCATTTACAAAATCATAGGCATATATCATATTGTAGAATCGATCTATCTCAGATTGATATGTTGAGATCAATTCTTGGCTTCTTCACCATCGGCATAGGAACAATTGTATTGCACCTAGGGCATTTTGGGTTATGTTTCATAATCAACACATATGATAGGCAACCAGGGCACCCTGCTGCAACTCGTGAAAAATTTTCATCGTTTTCCTCTTCTTTGATTGAAGATGAGGATGGACAGTGTGAAGGCAATACTAACGACGATTTGCAAAGCAATGATCTTTTCCTAGTCGGTTCTTTCTCTGCTCTTTCAAGTGCAGATTTTACTCGGTCTAATGTGCATACACTTTGGTAATTGCCTGATGACGATGAAGACGACGATGAAGGTGATACTAACTTAAGCTCCAGGTTGCTTTCATCAAATAGATTTAGTGTGATCTTGGACGGTGATGGTGGGAAGTTTAAATCTTGAAGCTTTGGCACCGTTTCATTAGCCTGGTGCCTATGATCTACGAATGATGGGGCTGAATTTGAAGAATTGCATTTCTGTAAGTACACTTTACCTGACTGCAACCAAATAAAACGAAAAAGGAAAAACGCAGATCAAATCAACTACACTTATCTTGAGAATAGAAAGGACTAAATTCAAGTAGTGACAGATCATTTGGCATAATTACTGAAGAGCATGAGGGTAATAATAAATGAAAGTGAACAATATGTAAGGGGGATTGGAAGTTGCAGAGCATTAATGAACAATATTAAATATCAAGACAATACTCATCCTTCTGACCTCAATTACTGATATGGAAAGAAGTGATATGCAATGAACTCGATGGAATCAATTAAAAATTTTCAATGCTTGCTGCTGAGTACTCGTACAAAATAAATGAAAACATGTTTTGGAAGCTTGGAAATTTAAAGCCATTAAATTGAGAAGCAAAACCGAGGGAAGTCCCTGCATTTTTCCAGCTGAGAGTTAAAAATCTCTGAAAGAAGTACAAGAATAAATCTACACTAATTACTTCCTCTGCCTTCAACCTCCTCAGGAACCAAATAGTGCAGGAAAAATGGTACAGGACAATTCTTCCAAACGAAAAAAAAAAAACAAAAAGATATCCGTACAATCGTACAAATAGAAAAATCCTTGAACTATTTTAAAACAACAGAAACAATTTTGTTATGATCTGAACATGTTCTACATGTTATGTATTAAGACTTACAGTTAAAGCGTTCAAGATTCGAGTCTAAGGCCAACAAAACAATAAACATGACGTGAGGAATTAGAAACTGCAAATTCGGATGAGTAATTTATTCATGCTTAATTTTGTGGAGACTTTCCGAGGAAACAAAACAAAACAAACCCAGAGAAGAGGACAAAGGAATAACCTTCAAATCCAAACGCTTTTCCCATCCACTAGGGACCTGCAAATCAAGGTCCAGCTCCTGGGACTGGTTGTTTGCAGAATCACCACTGCTTCCAAGCAAATCCATAGTGATCAAAGCCGTTGTTTTCCCACCAGCGCTTTCATTAACTACCGTCCGATCATCATTATATCCACTCAAAATCCTCATAAGAGAGCTCACATCAGCTGCCATGTCACGCAAAACGTCTTCTACTTCTCTGGGTATTCGTTTTCTTGTTCTTAGTCAGGGAGAGAGGAAAAAGGGTTCTCCTTCACTTTGTCCTTGAGAGAGAGTAATAAAAGTATTCAATTTGATTTGTATTTTCTGGTTTGTCCGTCGCATTTATTGTTTAGTTAAAGGTATTTATTTATGGTATATGGATGAAGATGGGAAGGAGCCTTTATGAAAAAGAGAGGCGAGGCAACTAAGTAAATGTAGCATTTAATGCTTTGGAATGCAAGTCCATCCACATTTTTTGGGGATAATTTCAAGTTCCATTTCGCTGCTTCTCTTCCTTCTTCTTCTTCATACATCAATACAAAATCTTCGAGACATACAATGAAAGTAATAAGAAAAACATATTCATTTCAAATTTTCTTGCTTATTCTCAGTAGTTGTTTCTTATCTGTTGTCAAGTGATCGGGGGAAATTTTTGGTTGTTACTGATAATGAGGTTGCAACTTTGGTTGACTCTTTGAGCAAAGAGCTATATCCTAATTCTTGCTATAAGCTTTAATAGAAAAACCTCCTTCCTCTTCATATGGTTCATAAAGATTCTATTATTGTATTTATTCTAGATTCCATAGACTATGTTGGCAAGAGAAATTTTGAAAACCAAGTTATCCCCTCCATAAACGAACTAGTTTTGATAACTCCATTCAATAATTCCAACCAATCATTAGGGGGAAGTATTAAGTTGTATAGTTTAATGCTTGTTCATGTTTGCATAAAAGCATACGTATTAGGAATAGAAAGGAATTTGGTAGCTTTGTCCAAAGTATTAAGCTTTCCATTGATTGACATCTAAAGAATGAAGGAAGCTTGAGTTTGAGCTTTTTTATACAAGACCAGACTATGGCATTTAACCTTAGCAACCTGGTATCTTAATAAGAAGCATTTGAGAATAAACTTGAGCAGTTTCCCCTCCATTAAATTACATCTTCTCTATCAAGATCTAATTTAAAGTTTCTCATAGGAGTAACTAAAGGCAATCCTAGAGTCTGCTCAAAGTTAAAAGTCCTATTTTCCATCACCTCACCTATTGTTGCATTGAAGAGAATTGAGGATTTCAGTGAGGAAAGCTATAGCACTCTGTCAAAGGGTCTATATAGGCTCCAATTATCAAAACAAAAAGAGGAAAGTGTTTCGTTACCAATCCTATATAAGAATTTCTACCTAACACTTTCTCTTAGCTTGAGGGTTTAAGAAGAGTTATAATTGTTCTAAATGTTCAAAAAATTCTCATCTTTCAAGTAATATGCATGCACTAATTTCGCTTAAAAGCTTGCTTGTCCTTGAATAATCTCCAAATTGTTTTTTCTCATCAATACTTTATCGGTGGTTCTTAAAGGTAAAACTCCCAACCTCCTTCATCTTTTAGTAAACAAAGTTTAGTATACTTAACTTTCTCCATTGAATCCTTGAAAAAAATTCTATTTCTGAAAAAATATCCTTAAACTTTTAGCAGTGCTAGAGGGAATATTAATAGGGAAGCCTAATACATATGTAAGCTATTTAAAATAGAGATTATAAGTTGAGCTCTTCCAGTTAAAGTGAGACTTCTATTACATAAGTTCTAAATTCTAATATGTATCTTTTAAGTAATAGGGAAGAGAAGTTTCAAAGGGCGTTTATACCAATTATGGAAGAGAATCAACAGGAATTAAGAAATGAACTTATTGAAAGATACATAGTACTTTTCTCCTTGTTAATGAGCAAGGAAGAAAGATTTTGAAGATGATAATGCTCCTTATTAAGGAACTTAAAGAACTAGTATTAGCTTCTGAAAATAGAATTAAATCATCTATAAATGTCAAGTTAGTGATCTTCACCTTCTTACACTTAGAGTGATACTTAAAATACTTCTTTTTCTAAATAATCCTCTTTGAGAGCTTAACCAAGACCTCTAAGTTTAAGGTAAACATATATGGAGATATGAAGTTTCCTTGCCTCAAGCCGCTAACACCCTTGAATAGTTTTGTTAGCTCACCATTAACTAGGACATTATAAGAAAATATAGTGATGCATTATTCAATGCATGCTACAAAAATATGTGAGAATCTACAAGGTTTGAGTGTATTCAAAATTAAGGATCAATAAAGATAATGAAAAGCTTTATCAAAACTTATTTTAAGAGAACAATTTATACTTGTGTTCTTCCCATTATAGTTCTATAATAATTCTGAACAATTAAGATATTATCTCTTATTTTTCCAACATAATAGCTCATAGTGATACATCAATATAAGCTGCCAAGACGAATTTTAATCTATCCATAATGATTTTAGAGATCACATTTTATGTGGTGTTGAAATAACCTATTAGTCTATACTTCTTTAGAGTATTAAGGGTTAGCCTTTAGGAATAAGGCAAATGAAAGTTATATTAAACTCCTTTAATAATTTCCTTTCCCTATAAAATTGTAGAATTACTCTTGTCACCATCTCCTTTATATGAGGCGAAGTTTTATGGAAATATTAGAGAATTCAAGTCATCTAGTCCTGGTGCTTTATGAGCATTGAGATAAAAGAGAGTTCTTTTCACTTCATTCTTTGTAAAAGATCTTGAGAGCAACTATAATTCCTAAGGAGAAATTTAATCCTGATTTATAACTTTGAGAAGTTGAACTAATGAGCTTATAGCAATTGAAACACCCCAAGTATTAAAGAAGAAGGTGATAGCTTCCTGTTGAATTCCTTTTTAAGAGGTCAACAAGACAAAGCCTTTCTCTAAGGCCATTATTATATTAAAAAGTCATATTGAGATAATTTATTTATAGAAAAGAAGATTAATTCTTATCCTTATAGTTAAGCTATAGTATTTTTTATCTTTTCATTAAGAGAGAGTGATTACAATTGATAGCCTGAGTATAATCATAAAGAGCCTCTTTCTCTTTATCTTGAAGGGTTAACCATCCAAGGTTTAGATATAGATCAGAATGAGCTCTATTGAGCCTCTCCTTTGTATCTAACATAAGCTAATGAGTGTTTCCCACTTTCTCTCAATTGAGGGACTTAAGCTCCTCCTTTACACTAAGAAGCTTTTTCATATAAACAAATTGTATATATCCTTAAATATCATTGGTAAGACCCTTTAGAACAAAATTTTCAAAATCATACAAGTTTACAAAATAGTTATTAAATATGAAGGGAAAGCTTCTTTTAACAGGAATATTAGAAACTTGGGCAATCATTGGAGAAAAATTAGAAAATAATGGATTAATAAAAGTGACTTTACTATCCAAAAAAGTTTGCAGCCATTCCATATCAACCATATCCCTATTTAGTTTTCCCCTCAAGAATCATATCCCTTTTTAGTTGAACACCATGTAAAGAAATTCCCATCCATGCTCAAGTTAGTAACTTGGATGTTAGTAGTACAATCCCTGAGGTCTTCAGAATAGTTCCTGAAATAAGAGTTCCCTTCTGCTTCAAAAGGATGTAAAATGTTATTGAAGTGCCTTAGGATGATCCATGGGGACTTTGTAAAAAAGGCTAGGTCTTTAAGTTTGTAACAAAGAGCATTCCTTTAAACTGAGATTGTAAGCATAAATAAATGTTGTATGTATTTCAAATTATTCATGCTTCATCCTAATTGATAAATGAATCAACTAGTCTATAATAAAAAGAGTTAATCACCTCAATCGTCTCCTCGTAATATATCACCATAATTTTTCCATTGTAATTAGATTAGTGGCCAGTTATCACTTTCCATTGATTTTTAAGAATTTTATATGTTTGCAATTTCCCTCCTTCAACTTAGTTTCTAAAATAAATAAATAAAAATTAGCTTACTATTTATGATAAAATTCCTAAATGTTGATTGTTGTGAGGGAGAATTACTCCTTTAAGATTCCAATAAATGATTGTCACGTAAATAAAGGGGAAGAAGAGCCTTTTTCTTCCTATTAGACTTTCTCCTCCTAGCAGTCTTAAACCTAATAATCTAATCAGATTCCTTATGACTTTTCAGAGGAGTAGAGTCTAAAGAGTATTGGTCAGTTGTATTACCTCTGAGTTTTTCCTCTTCCTTAGTTTTAGAAACTTCAATCTTTGAGGATATAGGACCATATGATTCAATTCTTGGGGAGGAATTAATTTATAGATCCAGATTTTTTTTTGTAATAACCCGTTACCACGCTTAAGAGACTAAATTGCTATAGGAAGTCATATGAGACATAAAATATGAGAATTGCACAAAAATTTATTTCATATACATGCATCATATTCATATACACACATGAATTGTGATTTAGAAAATATTGAAATGATAGTACATGCACTCAATTGGTTTATTCCGAGTATGAAAGATTGTATGTGATTATGAAGTGAATTGTGAAATGTATATGCTTTGAATTATTGATTTGGTGAATTGCAATTGGAAAATTTGGAGTTTCTTGTTATAATTGAGGAATTTATGAAGTGATATGTGCAATTAGTCTAGG
>JAOQMM010000007.1:4701314-4741297 GCA_027563515.1 Erythroxylum platyclados
GCCGACATGATCCTGCTCAATTTTTTCTCTCTCTTTTTATTTTTTATCAATCATTCAAACAATTTTGAGCATTCTACATATATCACACTTAACAAAATGATGGATCTTACAAAAATGTCAAGTTTCAAAACAAGTAAATAATGTAGTAACCTTCAAGGTTCAAAATAATAAAAAAGTTTTTAAAGAAAAATAGGATAAACGTTAATATATGAGTAAAATCAATGAAAAAGGCTAAGACTCAACTTTGTTATTCCTAAAAGATAATTTTATGGTTGTGGTAATTATAAAAAAAATAGGCTAAAGTAGATTATTAAATCTAAATGCCTTTATCATATCAATGGTTTTAATTTAACAAATATGGTATCAATATGCATAATAAAAGCAAGTTTTAGAATCATTCTACTACACAGGATAACAAACATGATAGAATAACAAGAGCTTAAAAATTTTGTTATTTTTGCTCTTAAGTTCAAAAGCTTATGAAAAAGATGGGTGTTATATGCGTAAATAAAATGCAATATCAATCAACTTGAATATTTTTAATGATTATTAAAAATATGACTTATAAAAGCAATTTTGTTATAATTATCATCTTTTTACATACCAATTCAATCAATATTCAATAATGAAACATAGTATTGATGGACAAATTCTAACCAATTTAGAATATTAGTTAATAAAATTTTATAATCAAGATTATAATAAGCTTTACATTCATTACTTCCCCATACTTAAAGTTGTACATTGTTCCAATGTACACAATATAAGCATTTATAAATAAGTGAGAGGGTTAAATTGGTACTTTCCAGAATAAGATGATTTTCTGATTTTTGATCCATCCAATAGTAACTAAAAAATTTAAAATAAAACCTATCCTAATTCATGGTTTGCCTCCCATGCAACATTTTTTTAATGTCGTTAGCTCGACGTACCCTTTATGCTCAACTTCATCCTACATTAATAATGAATGGCTTGCTTCCACTCGTTTCCTTGTATAAAGGTTTTGTAGCCTATAAGTAAGCTATATGCTAAAAGATAATAGCAAGGACAGAATTTATAAAATTAATAAATCCAATTGCATGCATTAATGCCCTTTTTAATGACAAAATGTTAATGAAATAGGGAATAACAAAACTCCCATAACCATCGGTTGGCTCGAACAGGTTGTCTTCGAGGAAGTGAGAACCATCCATACTTAAGGTCATTACTAATGCTTCACCAATAGTTTCCTTATTTGGTTCCTCTGTTAGTTCTTACTCAATTTGTCCGCTCTCCTTCTTTTCCTTCCTGGACAAAGGTTTCAGGCTCATCTTCTTTAATTGCCTTATGTCACCCCTATACTTTCTCTTCTTGGATGGAGACTTCTTCTGCTTCTGAAAGTTCATCTTAGAATGTCATTCCATTCATGAAGCCAACCCTTATCTTTTCTTCACTCTCGGATTAACGTTGGTTAGCTTTCATTTCAGTCAATAATTCCATTATTTTGTTTGTGATACTCTCTTCCTTTTCTTCTTCTTCTTCTGGGAGCTCTTTTTCACTATTATGGGTGATTTCCATTCCATGTCCTTTAGAATCTATTTCAGTTGTATTGGGCAATCTTCCTTGCATCTCATCAGATATAATCTTCACCAGCTGGTCCATCTGATTCATTAAATTTTGTATACAAGCCTTTGTTTCTTGATGCCTCATGATTCATTCTTGAATGAAATCGATCATCATATCTTCCAGAGTTGCCTTGTTAATGGGAGGTGCTTAGTGTTGTAAATATTTAGTTGGAGCCTAATCGCTCCATCCATTAGCGTAAGAGTTATTCCACTCTGAATTGTAGTTATTCCCGTATAGTGCACCTTGAAGTTGATTGTCTATGTTCGGTTACTTCCACATATAGGTCAGTGCTTGGCATTCATAAATGTAGTAAGTACTCCCACAAATGTCATAATATGGTATAGACATCGTTTGGGCCTCCAAAAGCATGTAAGGAAACCTCTCTCAAATATATGGTGATGTTATAGAATGCGAAGACAAATCGTAGCTCCCATAAGAATATTGTCTGCTTCATCCTTCCATTATGAGTTGTGGTTATGACAATGAATTGTAAATTCGACAATAAACCACAAACTCAAGATCAAGTAAAGAAATTCAAAAGATCATTAAATGAATAAGCTACAAATATCAAAGTCCCCGACAACGGCACCAAAAACTTGATTGACTTTTTCTGACTTAGTTAATGTTGAATTAACCGCAAGTGCACGATGTAGCTGTATCTAGTGCTAACAAGAATGAGTCGATCCTATGAAGATGATGAATACTAGTAATTACCGTTATCCTATTATCTAGTCTACGAATTGGATTTTGTATTTTTAATTTAATGAAAATAAAAATAAATAAAGTAAAATAAATGGGTAGTAAAATTGAATCAGAGAATTAAGCAAGCGCTTAGTAAACTATCAATATTAAAAAATTAGTATCTCGGTTTCAAATTCCTAAACCTTTAACAGATTGATCTTTCATTATGCAATTGTTTTTTTGATTTATTGGATCGTGGAGATTCTTATGGTATGCTAGTAGCTGACCTTAAGTCTAATACCAACTAATCCTAAGGTTTTCAACTGAATCACTTAGGTTAAAGTTTATATAGGTTAAAGTTTATAGGATTGCTTTACCGATTTGTGAATCCCATTATTAGTTTTGACCCTAATTTGGAAGATTTATGTCGTTCTATCTCTAAGGTTGCAATCAACTCCTTCCAATTACTATAGATCCATTCAAATAAGGATTTCTCAATCTCTATGTTATGAAATTAGATTATGATCTAATAATCTAGATCTATTAGAACATAAATAAAACACATAATCAAATCACGATATATCAATCAAACCAATTGCATTAATAAAAGAATCAAAACATGTTAAAGTATAAGCATATGGTTCATCTAACCTAAAAACTAACAAGATGTTTAGTATACATGATAGAACACGAAATCAAACATAAACTAAAAGAAAAATGAATTGAAAACAATGGGTTTATAATTCTAAATCTCCCTGATTGTCTTTTATCGAATATTCTTGCAAGGCAGAGGTTTGATCTTGTATTTTGATAGATCTTTTGATGATTTCTTCATGTTTCCACTTCTCTGAACCAAAATCACCCTTTGAGAATGACCTCCATGTCTGGAATCGCCTCCTAATGTCTGCTCTTTACGATAAGCCTTAGAACACATATTTTTATAGCAATTTTTTGGTCTTGGAGATGCACGAGATGATATATGGTCGTGCATTAAACCATGTATCACCAAAATCTCTAGAATTCGTGAATTTGCATGGCTTAAGAGAAGTGTAAGGGCTGATTCACGATCGTGCATCCCTCTTATGCTTCAAATCTTTGCTTTATGCCTTGTTTTCTTCTGACTTCTTCTCTTTTAAGTCCATGAAGACATTTGTACTCTGTAAACATACTTGGAGTAAATTAAGCACCAAATATACTGTAAAAGCATAATTCATCATGCAAAAATACATCAAATATGAGGTATAAATATAATCAATTCTGCATTTTTCAATTGTTTATTTACTTGAGTAATTTTATATATCACAACATGATTTATGTATTTTATTGACCTACAATATTTCATATATCAAATCTTGGAAAAATTATGTTTATATAATATCTTTCGTTGATTGTTTGGAACACTAGAAAATGTTCCAATCTAACTTGGCAAACTTGGTCAAATAATAACAAGAGTTATTAAGGGCAATAATACAACTATATTTGCTTCGTATGCAACATTAACAACAATTGAGGACTAATATGATGACCTAGTTAGAGCTAGTCAGAGAACTCTTATTGATAGGATATAGTGACTGACTAATAGGAGACCAATATATTCTAGCATTATATAGGAATTTGTTGCTTGTAGATGTAAAATTACTGATGAGGATTTGGAATGCTCGTTGGCAATAAATGAGAATGGGACCTTCATGGTAGTCCTTATCTATATCCAATATAGAAGCAATGAAATATTTAGGAGCATGTATCATTGTGTTATTGGTCAATTTCATTAGGATGATCGCAAAATATAGCCGCAGTAACCTATTTTGTTTATGATGTGATGTAGAGTGGTTGCGAACTCATGTACTCCAGTTTCCTTTCTATTAATAACTATATTTTAACTGAACTCATATTCATGAAACATATAATAAGTTCTTTAAAACAAAGTCCAAAATTCCTAAATTGATAAGCAACACATGCAACTTAAATTAATGTATACATTAACTATATGGTCCCAACTATAGCTGGACTCCATTCATACAAAACCATAGCTATGATTTTATGTTGTGAGCTCGTATTGTCAATTAGTTAGAGCCATGGTGAAAGACTAGAACTTCATCTTTACACCAAAAGATAAATAGAAGTTACTCATAAAGAAGGAAGTTCAATGCTTATAAATGGAGAATTTAAAGATTCCTTAAGTGGGTGTCAGGCTTACTTAATAATTGTTGACATTTGCAGCTTCCTTTTATGCCATCATTACATCGTCCCTTATTAGGTGTCATTATGAGATGACATCTATTTATGCAATTGCCTGCCATTTTCATTCCAGTGTCTTTCAATATAAGTTTGCTAAATTGCAGCCAAAGATTATAAGAGGGCTTATAGTTTTTGGCCATCCATAGACAGTGGGCCATTAATTAATAATATTATTTTTAATATTTTATTATTTAATAAAATAATAAAAATTATTTGTGGCACGATCTATGAATGGTCATAAAAGTTAAAAGGTTAGATGAAAATGAAATGGAGTCACTTGGTTGATTCTACAACATATCCTTTTGCAGGTGCTAAAGAAACTCTCATATTTCGTAAGCAAAACATTTCCATGAAATTGGGGTTACTATTTCTTAATTGAAACTTATGGTTTTACAAGATCTTAAATAGCCTTAAATGAATTATTTTCCTCAATCCTTATTTCTTTTCTTAATTTTAGTTATGGGAAACTTAAAAGCTCTTCAAAATGACAAGGTATAGAGTAACACATCTGTTTGCAAGAAAACAATGCATAAATAGCCTCAACTGGTTGCATAATGATGCATGGATCCTGGATAATAGTTGAAGTCCCATCTTAGACATTTAATGAACTTGATAAATGAACTCTTACAATTAGGAAATAGAAGCTACCTTTATAGCGTAAATTTTTTTAATTTCGCAGGACGTTGTTATCGGTAGATGCAAAATTATTAATAAGGATATGGAATGATAATGAGGAAGAAATGTTTTTATGCATGTTATATCTTTTCTTACTAAATTTAAGAATGAGGGAGGTGTTTAAGAGCATATATTAATATAGGTTACCGTTCTTACGGGACTACAACTCGTAAAAGGTATTCCAAATATAGGTGTGTAGTCTGATACACGTATATGCACATTGTTGGCCATTCGTGGACCCTTTAATATAAAATATAAAAATTTTGAGGTTATTGGTTATGTAATTGTGTTGGGGACCTATGTGGACCTAGAATAAAATGGGAAAGCAAATAAATAATGGAATTTCTTTTCCATATTTACACCTACGAAACTAAAGTTTTGATGTCTTTTTCCAAACTTCAAAACCAAAAGGAAGTGTTGATTAGTAAGCTTAAATGATGGTTAAGAATGTCTGGGCATCCATAGCAGTTATTCCACATAGTCTACCATCTTTATTGATATCAATAAAATGTTATTTCATGGTAGATTAAGGTATAGTTTTAGGGCATGTTATATTTGCTAGGGGTATAGAGGTAGATAAATCTAAAGTTGATCTCATTTCCTCTTTACCTTACCCCTCAAATGTGCGGGAAGTGCGTTCTTTTCTTGTTTATACAGGTTTTTATCGTAGATTCATCAAGGACTTTTCAAAGATAGCCATACCATTATACAACCTGTTACAACAAAATGTCTCCTTTGAGTTCGATGATAAGTGTAAGGAAGCTTTTAACAAACTTAAGGAGCTCTTAACATCCCCACCGGTGATTCAACCTTCAAATTGGAGCCTGCCTTTCGAGATCATGTGTGATGCCAATGACTATGTAATAGGGGCAATTTTAAGATAAAGAGTGGGCAAAGCTTTGCATGTCATCTATTATGCTTCGAAGAATCTTAGTACAACTCAATTAAATTATTCTACAACCAAAAAAGAATTTTTATTTGTGGTTTTTAATTTAAAAAAATTTCAATCGTATTTGTTAGGTGCTAAGGTAATTGTTTATTTTGATCATGCAACTTTAAGGTATTTACTCATGAAGACAAAAGCAAAACTGAGGCTGGTCAGATTGATTCTCCTTCTTCAAGAGTTCGACTTGGAGATAAGAGATAAGAAGGGAGTAGAAAATGTGATTGCTAGTCACCTCAGCACTTGATTAAAGAAGAAGATGACATCCCTCTAAGAGAGACATTTTTGGATGAACAACTGTTTTCTACCGATTTGACACTACCATGGTATGCAGATATTGTGAATTTCTTGGTTACTAACGAATTACCTGTTAGTTTGTCAACGACTCAGAGGGATAAGTTGAGGAATGAAGCAAATACTACATTTGGGATGACCCCTATCTATGGAGGCACTGTGCGGATCAAGTCAAGGAGGTGTGTGCCTGAAAGTGAAACACCTTTGGTTTTAGCCTTCTGCCATTCATATGCGTGTGGAGGACACTTTGGAGTAAAGAAGACGACCCATAAAGTTTTGGAGAGTGGTTTCTACTAGCCCTCCTTGTTCAAGGACACATACATCTTTTGCAAGTCATGCGATAGGTGCCAACGATCAGGTAACCTGTCCCGTAAAGATCAAATGCCATAAACTCCTATTCTTTTATGTGAAATTTTCAATGTTTGGGGTATTGAATTAATGAGACCTTTCCCTCCGTCTTTTGGTTTTAATTATCAATTGATTGTAGTCGATTATGTTTCCAAATGGGCAGAAAACAAAGCCACCAAAACTAATGATGCCAAAGTTGTTGCAGATTTTGTTAAAACTAACATCCTTTCAAGGTTTGGGATGCCAAAGGCAATCATCAACGGTAGCGGAACCCATTTTTGCAACAAGGTGATGGAAACACTATTTAGGAAATATCAGATCATATATAAGGTTTCCACCTCTTACCATCCCCAAACCAACGGACAAGCTGAGGTGTCAAATCTAGAAATCAAATCAATCCTGGAGAAAATAGTTCAGCCTAATAGAAAGGATTGGACTGTGAGGCTAGAAGGCACACTACGGGCTTACAGGATGACTTATAAAACATCAATCGAGATGTCTCCATACAAACTAATGTTTGGGAATTCGTGTCACATTTTGGTGGAGTTGCAATATAAGACATATTGGGCTATAAAAAGATGCAACATGAATTTAGATGATGCAGGTGTGCATAGGAAATTGCAATTGCAAGAGTTGGAGGAGATGCAGAATGACTCCTATCAGAATGCAATGATATGTAAGGAGAAAATGAAGGCTTTTCATGATAAGATGATTTCAAGGAAAAGCTTCTTGATGGGTCAGAAAGTGCTGCTCTATCACTCCAAGCTCAAATTATTCCCAGGTAATTTGCATTCCCATTGGGTTGGTCCATTTTTTGTTACTTATGTCTTTCCTTTTGGTACAGTAGAGATACGAAGTTTAACAACCAACAAGACATTCAAAGTATATAGTCATCGTCTGAAATCATATTATGAAGGCTTCCAAACGGAGGATATGGAAGTGTTGATGCTTAAAGATGCAAATGAAATCCCTTGATGAGTGCAACATGGAGTCGAGCCAACGAAGGTAAACAAAGGCGTTGTTTGGGAGGCAACCCAAGGGAAATTGATTTCTTTTTATTTACATTTTCACATTTACTATTTTTGTTAAATTCTTCATTTCTTACATTTGATGTTACATTGGGGACAATGTAAGTTTTAAGTGTGGAGATGGGGATCTCAGTTTTAATTTCTCTTTTTCAATTGCTTTTAGGACTATATAGTCATAATTAGAGTATGAATTGACTAGAAATCCATGGCAACTTTAGCATGTACTTTTGCTCTTGTGATTGATCAATATGCATTATCTTTAGAAGAATAGTAACTAGTGGTAGACAAAAGCCAGTGAGATTTTAAGCCTTATTAGACTGACACATCCATATCAGTCTTATTATCTTATATTTATGTGTGGCCTTCATGACATGTACATCCTAACTTTTCTTTGATTTTCTATTTAAGACCAAATTTTTATCACATACATTAACATAGAAATGATATAGGAATTCTTTGCTTCATAAGCTACATTAGCCAAATAGCCTACCTATTGTTAAGCCCCCTTGAACTTTAATTGTCTTTTCTTTTTGTGCTAACCACATTACATGCTTTAAACTTAACCAAATGTCCTACCCAAGCCTTAAAGCTAGTGGAGCATTTGTTGATTGTTGATGATTGTGGATGTACAAGAGTATAAGTGTGGGGGTGTGCATATATATAGGATGGTTATAATTATTGGGATGCTATTTTAAGTCATATAATGAAATTCCTATGTTGATGTAGCTTCTTTCAATTTTTATTAAAAAAAGAAAAAAAATAAAAAGAAAAGAAAAGAAAAATATGTTTAAATAAAAGTATCAAGCAAGAACTACAATTATTTTGAAAAGTTATTCATGATTAGTTTCTTCTTCTAAAGTTGTATTAAATGGGTGATTTGAGTATGTTGCATATGAGGTAGATGTTGTTTTGGAAGGCTCACTCCTTGTAGTTTCAATGTATTTTTATCATCAATTTTTATGATTGATCCCCTTCTAATTGGTTATGCTTTATGTGGTTTATGGGGGTGGGAGCTTGAATTTGAGTTGTGAAACATAGTTGTTGCATTCATTATAGCTGACGGTACTTAGTTTTGAATGAATGTTAGCTTTTGCGCTTGATGTTGTATTGAGTGTCACTTTTGCTTTACTAGCTTTGATGACTTTTACGGTACATTACCCAAATACATCTCACCTTATCCTTGCCCACATTACAACCTTAAAAAGTCCTTTGATTCATGATTATGCATGTTAGTGGTGGATAAATGAAATGATATGCAAAGTTGTGGAATGTCATGATCATGAATGGTGTTCGAATGTACCTATAGATCTATCTTAGTTAAACACATTTTGTCTAAATCTACCTCTAGATTGCTCAGTTTCTAAAGGTGATGAATGTTGATTGATCATAAGTAGAAGAGCTGAATGTTGAGTTCTTGCTATGGTTTTTGAAAGTTATTCATCTTTTCTTATGACTATCTATTCTTGGGAAATATGGAAAATGAGTAACTGTTTTTGGTTTGTAACTTTGATTTTGACAATTTGCCTGAGTATGGTCAAAAGCTGTGGGGGAACTTGATATGTGCTTAATTGTTGATACATTTAATCCATGAAACTTAGTGATTAATGCTTTGAAATGCTTAAGACACTCAATTTATTACACATTTGATTTTTGGTACAATTTGGAAGTAAATAGCTAAAGTGAGCCGAAATCATACTCGTTGAGCCATCTTCTTGAGATTCACACTCAATTGTCTTCATGGAACAAGAAAGAGAATGATTAGAGCAAGAGGAGACAAGAAAGTGCCAAAAGGAATAAATAATAGCAAAGTCATGGTTATGAGATGTATCTCACGACCATGACAAATTAGAATAACTTAGTGTCCAAAGTAATAAGCAACCCATGCCTACATGACAATGCATCAGCAACAACATTTTCTTTACCCTCTTTGTACTCAATGGCATAAGGAAAAGATTTAAGAAAAACACTCCACTTAGTATGTCGTTTATTGAGCTTGTTTGCAAATATTTAAGAGATTTATGATCAGTATGGATGACAAACTCTTTAGGCATCAAGTAGTGTTGCCAGGTTTCCAAAGCTCTAATGTAAAGTTCTTTATCATAAGTTGGATAGCCCAAACATGCACCATTCAACTTTTCAAAAAAATATGTTATAGGCTTACCTTCTTGCATTAGCATAGCACCAATACCTATGCTAGAAGCATCACCTTCAATTTCAAAAGTTTGCTCAAAGTTAGGCAAAGAGAATACCGGTGCAGTTATCAAATCCTTTTTCAAGGACTTGAATGCAAGTTATTGTGCTTCTCCCCATTCGAAGTTTACGTTCTTCTTTACTAATAATTTTAGTGGGGCTGCCTTAGTTGAGAAATCCTTCATAAAACTACGATAAAAACTAACCAAACCATAAAAGGATCTCACTTCAGTAACAGACTTAGGTGTAGGCCATTCGACAATGGCTTTAACCTTAGCCTTATCAACTTTGATGCCATTTTTACTCATAACAATCCCAAGAAATATAACTTCAGGAACATAGAAAGTACATCTCTTCAATTTGGCATAAAGTTTTTGTGCACGTAGAGTGGAAAGTACTTGCTCAAGATGTTTAACATGCAAACCTACATCTCTACTATACACCAAAATATCATCGAAATAAACCACTACAAGTTTGCCTGTAAAAGGTCTAAGCACATCATTCATTAATCTCATGAAAGTTGAAGGAGCAGTATCCAAACCAAAGGGCATAACCATCCATTCATAAAGTCTAATTTTCGAAATATGCATGCTCCATACAACTCTTCTAGCATATCATCAAGCCTAGGAATGGGTCGTTGATATTTAATAGTTATTTTTTTAACAGCATGACAATCAACACACATTCTCCAAGTTCCATCTTTCTTAGGTACATGTATGACAGGCACGACACATGGACTTAATGACTCTCTAACCAAACCTTTGTCAAGGAGTTCGTCAACTTGACATTGCAGCTCTTTTGTCTCCTTATGGTTAGTTCGATCTGTTGGGAATGCTCAAACTAAGTAGGAAATCGATTTGGTGCTCAATTCCTTGAAGGGGTGGAAGCCCCTTTGGCATCTCCTCAGGGAAGAGGTCCTCGTAGTCCTGCAAAATATTTTAAACCTTAGTGGGTAAATCACTGAGTAGTTTATTAGTAACAAAGCAATTTTCTTTATAAATCATAAGGACAAAAGGCGTATGAGCAGAAATAACCCTATCTATATCTCTTACACTTGCATAAAAGCTGCCTTTTTTCTCACTAGCTTTTGGCTTTTCAATCTTTTGCTCAACTAGTGCTTCCTTTTCTTCTCTCCCCTCACTTGACTTTTGTGGCTCACCTTGTCTTTTCTCTCTCTCTTTTCTCAATTTGATTTGTGCGTCTACAACCTCTTTAGGGGAAAGGGGTTTCAAAGTACATATCCTACCATCCATTACAAAATAGTACTTGATAGTATATCCATCTTTATTCATGCATCTATTAGACTCCCATGGACTCCCCAACAATATGTGACATGCACTCATAGGTATAACATCACAAAGCACCTTATTTTGATACTTCCCAATAGAAAAATGAATAAGTGCTTAGCATTTTACCTTTACCTCACCTCTATTATCTGACCATTGTAACTTGTACGGAAGAGGATGTCACGTAGTAGGTAGCGTAACCTAATAATAAGATGCTTACTAACACAGTTAGTACAACTACCTCTATTAATAATCACAAGGTATACCGTATTCTTAGCTAAACATCTCGTACGGAAGATGTTAGTACATTGCTCATCACTTAGCTCAGGTTAGATTTGTGTATTCAAGGTCTGTACTACCACCAATGCTTCATTAGACCCTTCAGCCTCAAATTCATCAACAAAGTTGTCCCCCTCAATACCTCCTTTCTCATCGCTTTGAGTCAATTCAGGCATATCATCACACTCATGATCACTAATGTAAGTCCCATCCTCCAACAACATATACATCTTTTGGTTAGGACATTGTGATGCTATATGACCCTTATCTAGACATTTAAAGCATGTGATAGGTTTTAGCTAGTTTGGGTTTTGACCCAAGTTTAAAGAACTAGTCTTAGAATCAAAAGGTTTAAAGGACATCTTTTTTTTGGAACTAGGGTTGAGTGAGTTCCTCTTAGCCCTATCGTTTCCCCATTTATTTTACTGCCAATGTACATTGTTAGGTCGAGCCTTTACATTAAAAGAAGAAGTAAAAGCATTCTCCTTCATATGTCTCTCAGCAGTCATGGCTTTCTCTATCAAATCATCCATATCAATGTACCCTTGCATCTCAACTCTCTGGCAAATTGGTTGATTTAAACCTCCAAGAAAACGGGCTAAAGCAGTTGATAGGTGTAGATTGCATCGTGTTTTTGTGGATAGTTTATTGTGTATTTAGTTGTTAATTTGATTGTTTAGTGCGTGTTTAGGTTAGAATTGTGTTATTTAGTAAATATTTGTGTTTTAAGTGTTTTGTGGGTTGGAACATGATGTTAAGCTTCAGTTTTATATTTATGAGATGCATTGACATGTTTGTTAGTATTTCAGGGCAATTGGAGGAGATTCGAAGAAGACCTTGGAATAACCTAGGCCACGATCGTGACGAAAGCAAGAGCAAAGAGCCACGATCGTGGGGAATATGCCACGATTGTGACAGAAGCTGGTGTAGGGGGTCACGATCATCGTGTTATGGGTCACGATCATGATAGAAGCAAAAAACTCCCAGCCATGATAATGCCATTAAGGGCCACGATCATGGCTTGTGCGACAGATACGCAAACAATAGTCTCGGCTTGAGTTTTCGAGAGATTTTTTGGACCTTTTAGACCCAAAAAAGACCGTAGGGTTGCCCTAATTGGAAATACTATATAAGACTTAATGATGTAACCCTAAAGGAGCTTCTACGTTCTGCCATTTTTGGAAAGTTCAAGATAGAGAGAGAGAAGAAGAGAGAGAGATAAGAAGAAGAGGAAGAAGAAGCAGGCCCCGACGCTTCTGCTTCCCGGATTAGGTGGTCTCTCGATGCTGCTGCCTTCTTGGATTTTCCGATCCAAGTTTTATTTCCTTTCCATTTCATTTTTTTTCATTTAATGTATAAGATTGAAATAGATTGTATGATGATGGGTTTTGGATTGTTGATGATGTTCTAACTCTTCCTTCGGGATTTTACTTTGATTTAATGATTGTGATCAACTTTGATTTTTGCATATTTTGATAACAAACCGAGAGGGTGAGCCAGATAAAAATGATTGGATTGGGTTAATGAGAGTTAGGTGATCTAATAGACCATGTAATTAATCATATAAGTTTTTGGGTAGAAAGAGATCCCATGTGAGACCTGGTAGTTTAGTAAAGAGCTTCCGATCTAATTTTAATTATGAATCGTTTGTTAATTGAGAGATTGCAAATTCCATAATTTCATTAGGGTTAATAATTTAGAGCACGAAATTATAACTTCAGAGAGAGTAATTCCCTCTACGATAGTTTAGAACTAATACCCCGATAATACATAATTGGCTAGGTTAACATTAATGACAGGTAGAATCCCCTCTCTCATAATTTGGTAATTTCTCTTGATTAATTTCCATAGTGACCTTTTGTATTGCTCAATTTCAATTCTTGTTTTGTGTTAATTACTTGAGTTGAATTCCTACAATAAAATTCCCGTGTTTACATTATTGTTTCATTTTTAATTTCATTTTATTAATTTATGAGCCTTAGATAATCTAGGATTAGATTAGTTTACCCTCCTCGTGCGGTCGATCCTTCAAATACTACAACTCACGACCCGTGCACTTATGGTAATTGAGGGATATAAATTGTAAGACTTGACACCTCGATCAAGTTTTTTGGCGCCGTTACCGGGGAGGCGTAGGATTAGTTTAGTTCTTTTTAGTCTAAGGCATTTTTAGTTATTTTAGTTTAAGGCTTTTACCCCTCTTGTGTCTGTGTACTTGCACGAACACAAGAGCCACAAGAAGTACAAATCGGATAATTGAAGATTTGACACTTGATATCACTCAATTGGAACGAGCTATCTGAAAAGCCAAACGCCAAGAAGAAGCAGTTGAGGAACCAATGGTGGAAGAATATAATCAAGAGTTCAATCAATGAGTGAACCAAGGGCATCAACCGAGAACTCTTATGGACTTTATGAGGCTAGGCTTTAACGCATCAAGTCAAGGTATGACTAGGCCACCGGTCCAAGCCGCCTCTTTCGAAATCAAACCAAACCTTCTGAGCATGCTATAGACGAATGTGCAATTTTATGGATTGACAAGAAGACCCCAATGCATATATCGTGAACTTCTTCGAAATATGTGACATCTTTCGATATCATCAGATGTCAGAAGATGCAGTGAGAATGAGACTCTTCCCTTTTACTTTAAGGGATACAACGAAGGCTTGCTACCACTCCCTTAGCCCATCCAACATCACCACGTGGGACCAATTAGTACATGCCTTTATGGATAAATACTTCCCCATCACTAAAACTACAAAGATCATTAAGGAGATCGCTAACTTTCAACAAGGTGATGGGGAGTCGATTTACGAAGCGTGGGAAAGATATAAAGACTTGCAAAGGAAATGCCCACATTATAATCTACCTAAGGAGTTCCTTTTGTAAACATTCTATAATAGAGTAACACCACCCATGTGAGGCACAATTGATGCGACCTCAGGAGGATCACTAATGAGAAAGACTATTGATGACGCAGAAGAGCTTCTAGAAAAGATGGCCAGTAATAGTTGTCTGGAAAGAAGTAGACAACCTGCAACTTTCCGAGAGTATAAAGGAGTTATAGTTGTCGATCAAATAACTGAAATGCAAGCAAAAATTGATAGCTTGACTCAACAGCTAAACAACATGAAAGCATCATCTTCCGTTCTCATGAAGGCTATTCAACGAAAATGCGAGCAATGTGGGCAAATGGACCATGATACTATCGACTGTTCCTTAATGCAAGAAGGTGAAGTAGAGCAGTGAAGTATATGGGAGCACAGTTCGGTAGAGGAGGAGGGACTAATCCCTATTCGAACACGTATAATCTTGGGTGGAGAAATCACCCTAACTTTTTGTGGTCAAACAATGGTGGAGGCCATTTTAAGTTGCAAGGGCCACCAGGTTTCCAACAGGACCAAACTCTATAGATGCCGAACTAGATAAAATCTTAGACAAGATTGGAGGAATGAAGGAGGCTCATAAGAGGCTCAAAGGCAAATTCGAGCAAGTAACAAAGAACTTGGCCTCCTCAATTCATAACTTGGAAGTCCAAGTAGGTCAACTGGTAGAAGCATTATCGACCAAAAATGCGGAAAAACTCCCAAGTAACATAGAGTCTAACTCAAAGGAACAAATCATGGTTATTACCCAGGCCATCGAGGAGGAATTAAGCCAAGCTAAAGACAATAGAGGAAAGGACAAGGAAAGGGCTGATCAGAATTTTCGTCAAAATGAACATGAAGTATAAACAATCAACATCATGCGATTGTGGCAGTCATTTGTTTCAGGGCCACAATCGTGGCTTGCAGTAGGGCATCAACATCACGCGATTTTCAGCTGGATTTTTTACAATTTTACCCTTCCCTCACCTATATATTCATATCCAACCTAATTCTTTCAATCACCTTCATTTTCACTTTATCTTTCTAAACCTAAAACCTCCAAACGCTCTGCCTTCTCTCTACTGAATATCAACTCTGTCATTCTCTCAAACTTTGGCTCACTCTCAATCCCGATGCTGCCCATCAAGCAAATAGTTAAGCGCACCCAATCTCCAGGCAGAATCTAAGTATCAGGCCGTGGTCGAAGGAACAGGGCGGTAGATTTTAGAGCACCCTTCCCAATCTATTCAGAAGAGGAAGGTATTCGTTTTCACTCCCTTAGCTTTAAGCAACTAATGATTCCTAAATACTTTAATTTTGATACGTTGGATAGCATAGGATTGAGAGACAAGGTTGAAAACCTAGGAGAAAGAATTTAGTGGGGTAAGTTCATACATTTTCAATATCCCGTTTACCAGGAACTAACTTAAGAATCTTTACTTCTCTTCAATATGCTCCATTTTATGTGAACTTTACAGTTTTCCCGAGTCATCTATAGTGGATTAGCATGATGATTTCTATGCTACCTACTATTGGAACGAATTAACTGGGATGGAACAATTCGATGCCAAAAATGCCCACAACAATATAATCAGAAGTTATGAACATTTATTGGTACATAAATTCATGTGTCAAATGGTATTTGACAAAACCGAAACCAACAAATGTTCAACAAAGGAACTTTTTCTATTGTGGTGCATGGATCACAGTATCCCAGTATGCACCTCAACTCATATTTTTAATGCAATTGTTGCTACTCTATGCAAGAGAAACAATAATTTAGGTATGCTTGGTGTCAGCCATTGCTGAGTATTATGGTGTCAATTGCAAAGGACTCACTATCCATCATCCTAAATTTATGAACCTTCATCACTTGCGGCGAGCTAAAATCTTGAAGTCCCATAATGTGGAACTTCAGGATATCAGTGCCAAATCCCATGTAAAGATCAGGGCAGGGCAGGCAAGTTCAAGTTTAGCACCTTAGCAATAAGAAGAGGACTCAACCAACAAGGAGTCCAGAGAGGAGGAGGAAGGAGAATAACCTGGTTGGAAGAAGGTGCTCGCTGCAATCTCCGAGAACACCAAGACATTCATAGACACACTTGCAAAAAACTCTAGGATGATGAAGGAGATAGCCTGCACACAACGATGCCAGAGCCGAGATATACGCCATATTCATCGATACTTTGAGGCTCAAGGCGTTCAACTGCCACCTCCAATAGCATCCCCACCTCAGTCACACTGATGAGTTTGTGTTCTAACCCTTTCTCTTTTAAATTATGTCTTTATATATTTCATGTTATTTTATTCCCACCTTATGGGTCGGTATGTATCCTTCTCACATTAAGGACAATGCGTTGCTCAAGTGTGGGGAGGATTGTGTGTTTTTACTTTGAGTGTGAATTTTGCATTGTGTATGCTAGTTTGTTTAGGTCTACATGTGTGAATTGTGTGAATGTGGCAATGGCTAGGATTTAATGACATTAATTTAGTCGTGAACATAGTCTTTTAGGTTGCTAAAACCTATTATCTTGTGAAATTAGTGACCTAAGTTACTTAGGGCTAAATATGCTAGTTAATTAGGATACGATATTAGACTATTCACCCTAGGAAGTTGCCATATTCATTTATAATTTTAGGCCAATCAAATAAGTGGCATTACTAGTATATTTTCATGAGAATAATTAGTAAAAGCAATAAGGTAGGCAAAATAAAAAATTAAAAAAATAAAAAGTATAAATTTCAATGAAATAACTATTCCGTTGGCCTTCGGGTTATGAATAAAGCTAGTAGCTAATTGAGAATGTGATGTAGCTGAGTAACCAGATCGACATGTATTACAAATATGTGCCTTCAAGTCAAAAGGCTATAATGACATTCCAACCAAGCTATTTAATAACAACATGACCTAATTGAGTAATCGGATTGACATTCATTACTAATATTTGCCTCCGCATAAAAAGATTAGGTTCATGTCCTTAAAAAATCAATAAAAAGAATGTTTTCAATTAAAAACCTACCAAACTTGTTAATAACTTGATTTTTCATGAAAACCTACTTAGGAATAACTACACTTTTGATTTGACCAAATAATTATCAATATGCGTGTGCAAGTGATAGGGTGAATAGACTTAACATTAAAATTTTGATTGGTTTGTATATTTATTCCAAGGTACTTAGACACAGATTTCACAAGTCAATAAGTTAGAACAACTTGAGGGATTGTGTTCGAAGTTAAATTCGTTTCGTTAAGTCTAATACCATTGCCTCATTGTTGCATTTGCGTGTTTTGTGTTTTGGTTGTTGATGTTTGTCTTTTTTTTGTTGCTTTAGGACAAGCAAACATTTAAGTATGGGGATGTTGATAGGTGTAGATTGCACCATGTTTTTGTGGATAGTTTAGTGTGTGTTTAGTTGTTAATTTAGTTGTTTAGTGTGTGTTTAGATTAGAATTGTGTTAGATAGTAAATATTTGTGTTTTATGGGTTGGAACATGATGTTGAGCTTCAATTTTATATTTATGAGGTGCCTTGATGTGTTTGTTAGTATTTCATGACAATTGGAGGAGATTCAGAGAAGACCTAGGAAATAACCCAAGGCCATGATCGTAGAGAATATGCCATGATCGTGATAGAAGCAAGAGCAAGGAGGCATGATCGTGGGGAATATGCCACGATCGTGATAGAAGTTGGTGTAGGGAGCCACGATCGTGGCATTATGGGCCACGATTGTGATAGAAGCAAAAAACTCTTGGCCACGATCGTGCCACTAAGGGTTATGATCGTGGCCTATGCGACAGATAAGCGGATAGCAATCTCGACTTGAGTTATCGAGGGATTTTTTGGACCTTTCAGACCCAGAAAAGACCCTGGGGTTGCCCCAATTGGAGATACTATATAAGACTTAAGGATGTAATCCTAAGGGAGCTTCTACATTCTGCCACTTTTGGAAAGTTCAAAAGAGAGAAAAGAAGAGAGAGAGAGAAGAAGAAGAGGAAGAAGAAACAAGTCCTGATGCTGCTACTTCCCAGATGAGGTGGTCGCTCGATGTTGCTTCCTTCCTGGATTGTTCAATCCAAGTTCTATTTCCTTTCCATTTCATTTTTGTTCATTTAATGTATAAGATTGAAAAGGATTGTATAATGATGTGTTTCGGATTGTTGACGATGTTCTAACTCTTCCTTCAGGATTTTACTTTGATTTAATGTTAATATAGCCGATTTTGTGTTTTATTGATTGGGTGTTATGATTAACTTTGATTTTTGCATATTTCGGTAACAAATCGAGAGGGTGAGCCGGATAAAAATGATTGGATTAGTTAACGAGAGTTAGGCAATCCAATATACCACGTAGTTAATCATATTGGTTTTTGTGCTGAGAGAGATCCCGTGAGAGACCCTATAGTTTAGTTGAGAGCTTCCGATCTAATTTTAATTATGGTCTTTTATTAATTGAGAGATTGCAAATTCCATAATTTAATTAGGGTTAATGATTTAGAGCGCGGAATTATAACTCGAGAGAGAGTAATTCCCCCTACGATAGTCTAGAACCGACATCCCGATAACATATTAGGTTAACATTAATAATAGGTAGAATCCCCTCTCTCATAACTTGGTAATTTCTTTTGACTAATTTCCATTGTGACCTTTTGTGTTACTCAATTTCAATTCTTGTTTTGTGTTAATTTCTTGAGTTGAATTCTTGCAGTCAAATTTCCGTGTTTATATTATTGTTTCATTTTTACTTTCACTTTATTATTTCTCTTAACCTTAGACACCCTAGATTAAATTAGTTCACCCTCCTCATAGGATCGACCCTTCAATTACTACAATTCACAACCTGTGCACTTGCAGTATTTGAGGGTCATAATTGTAAAGCTCGATAAATACGATCATGTTTGAATGGATACAAAGATTCATTTGGATATGGAATGGTTGTTTTCATGGTGTGTTGGTGTTATTTTGGTGTTACCTTACATTGAATTGGTTGAATATGACAAGAGAGTAGCGTATAGTGAAATTATGTCTTAGTTTTTTTTTGAACCAGTCACATTGTTTAGGTCATAACTCAACCTACAGACCTCTAAATTGGGTGATTTTAGTTGCATATGAAACCTAAGACATATGACTAGAAATCTATAAAAGAGACTCTGACTAAATTCTTGCTTTATGATATTCGAAATTAAGATCAAAAATAGTGATATGATGTTGCCCCTGTTTTGGAACAACTTGTGATATTTGGTCTATATCTCATGATTTAGAAGTCTAAATAGCTTGATTTTTAGTGCTTTGGAAGCTAGAAACATAGGGGAACAAATGTTCAGAAGTCCTCAATCTAATTCGAACGTTTTCTATATGCATATTACGGAACAAATGGGGGTATGAATGGTGAGTGTCTGTCATGATTGTGACACAACATCTAGATCTTTTGTCACTATCGTTACATAGGTATCACGATCATGACCCAGTAGAAAACTCTACTATGTGATTGTGACACTCCAGATACAATGGTGACCCTAGAGAAGGGTCTTTTGTCATGACTATGACCTTGTTTTCATTCGATTTTTTTACCGCATCTTATCTAAATCTTTTTGAATATGTATAAAACTTTTCAAACACCTAGAAATAAATGAAATAGGACTTACCACATGTGAATTGGGTGACTAAATATTAGAACTTAAGAGTGAGCATGCTAAAGACAATTTACATGTACATAGATGACTTGTACGCGTATTTATTGCTCATATGTGTGTAGTATGCACTTCAATACAGATTTTACGACTTTAAGTGAATATCATATGAAGAATTATGAAATGGGAAAATAGTTAAAAGAAATGTTACAGTGCCTGTTCTATCGTCTTGGTGGTGGATAGATAGGTATGCCTATCGGGTTACAGTGCAGCTACTACAGTTTGACACCAAGAGTGTCTTCATTTGAAGACTGTTATGTCTCCACAGTTTGATGCCTTCGGGTATCCATAGTTTGATACTTTCGGGTATTCAAAGTTTTGATATCTTCGGATATCTATAGCTCCCGTTATCCACACCTATGGGAATGTGCAGGCTTAACACAGAAAGTAAAGTAAATGGTTATAAATAAGAAATACAGCATGACAACATAAATAATTGGTATCAATGAGTATTTGCATTTGTATTGATAATTTGTATCAATGAGAGTTGAATATCAATGTTTGACTTATGAATGTGAATTTACGGTATATGAATAACATATTGAAGCATGCTTTCATTTTGTACCTTGATTAAGTGTGTCATCACTATTTATATGAGTTGTGATGCTTATGAATGTGTGTATTTCACAGATGACTGCTATGAGTGATCATCCAAACTAAATATTTTCCCATTAAGTTTTCAAGCTTAGGACGAGTGTTAATTCGTATAGGTCCAAGTATTAAGAGTGAGGTACATGGGACATCTACAAGGACTAAGGTGAACCGCTAGGAGTAAAAGTACCTTTGGAATGAGTTTTTTTTTTAAAGATAATTGTACACATAATGAAGGACATCGTAATTTTTTCTTTTGGATTATCATGTAAATGTAAAAATGTAATATTACTTTTAAATGATAATGTTAAGTGATGTGAAATTTTGTAATATGTATATGTATATCATTGAATAGAAATGTATGCACAAGAAATTGGTTGTCATGTGTGTGGGTGGTTGTAAGTTTTGTATAGGAGGTGTCACACTAGTCACGGAGAGATATGGGAAAAGTCATCTTTTTTTCCCTAGCCGTGTTCTCCCCTTTCTCTGAAGAACCTATGCCGACACAAAGAAAAGACATGTCATCGATAGGGTCTCGTACAACGACAATTGTTTTTAAATCTAGCGGCTATGTTTTTCTTAATAAAACTTTGCTTGCCTCTTTATCAATCATAATAGCCTTTAAAAGGCTTAAGGATAAATTAAAAACCCTAATTAGGACTCGTAATTGGGTATAAAGTCTAAAAATAGAATCTCAATAAAAATAGGAAACATAATATGTAAAAACCCTAAAATATGAAAGAAAATCAAATAAAACAAAATAAAAGCAGACTTGTTAATGGCTGTCCTGTCAGCCATTTTTCTTGCGTCGCGAGAAAATTTTTCCCACAAAGTTATCGGCAACATTACTAAAATATTCCTAATCATTCATGTATTACTTTCAATAAACCCAATTCAATTGAAAATATAATCGAGGCCAAGCATGACACGCTATTGCAATAATGACTTGGCTCCATATCGCACACACCCATGTTCAATGCTGAAAGATCATAAAACCTGAAAATGGCATGACATAGTTGAAGAAACCCGAAATGTGGTTTTAGAGACTGCATATCCATCAGAGAAGAGCAAACAGCAAAAACTGACAATCATACTAGTCCAACAAATAAAAATATTTGCTGACTTTTGGAGTATCTCATATCAAAAGCAGTAAATAGAAAGAGAGAATTTCACGAGAAACAGTCCGAGCCTGTCTATAGCTCTATAACTCCAGAGTACCTAAATGAAATAATCACATAAAGTTGCATCCTTCATTTTGTTTCCTAAAGAAATTTATAACTTTATCCTTCACTGAAACAGACAGAATTCAACTCCTGAAAAATAGAAAAACAGCCCGTGCCAACTTCCTGCAATTAACTATCCACACTTGCTCTGCTAATCCAGAAGACCAATTCTTGTTGAGGTCATTCATGTTTGAATCTGAAAAGTTATAATAAAAACTGAAGCGCATGAACCAAACTCTTTATCTTCCTAATTGCGATAAAATCCCAAGCTACAGAGGCTACATGAACCGTATAAAATATGGATTCTATACCCAAAAAGGACTATAATGAAATCAGATCCCAATTCAACCAGCAAGGAGATCATCATTAACAAATCAATTCACAATGGAAATAAAATAAGTAGAGAAATCTGCCAACATCAGAAGTCAATATGCTTCTTACTCTTCAGAACCTTATTTTCTATACTGCATCACTAAATTCTCAGATCTTGTACTTCGATAATAGATATATATCCCAATTCAGTAAGGTTTCAAATTATGGGTTACAGATACGCAGCAGATCCAGACACTATTATCTTATGGTAGGCCTAAATGAGAACAAGGTCGGAATTGCTAAGATTCCAGTTTATGCTAACACAATAGGTTGCACAAATCATCAAAACTGCCAGCAGGTATTGCGGGATTGCAGTTATTGAAAACACAATCAAAACCATCGACAATGGCTCTGCCAATCACCAAAACTGTTCCCAATTTAAAACCCCTGGTCAGATATTATTTCAGGACCCAAATTCAAGATAAACAACTAAACATAACTGCATGAATTATGACAAGAATCAATCAAAATCCAAAAAGAAAGGAATGAAAGAGACTATGGAACAAGAAGCCAAAGCTTAAACCTTTCTAACATTCCACAACCAAAATACAACCTATCGGCACTGTAATTTACTTTCTTTGTAATTTCAGTTCTATAAATAAGTTAGGACACCAAACAATAAAGAACAAAATCGACCAATGATTCAGTCCTGATCCACTCCTTCAAAGGCCCATTCATTCTCCTGACGCAATCTGGCTTCCTCCTCGGGCGTGAAATCGTTTTGGATCCCAAAGAAAGTCCTCACATACTCCACGCTCTTGTTCTCGATCCGATCAGCCACTGCCTGGTTAAGCACCTCCAGCAAATCCTTCACGTTCAAGTAATTGGCCACCATTATCATCTCCTTCAACTCCTCGTTGCTGTGACTTTTCACGAAATCGGAGCTGAAAGCATCTCTCTCCGCGTCCGACTTCATTTCCTGGCGATACTGAACTTGCTTGGAGCAGTACTCTATTACATGCGAAAGCGGCTCTGCCACCACGTTTGGCAGCGGAACCTCCAGGTTGTCTTCCCACGATCCCGTGTCGTTATCCTCGTAGAACGCTTTCACCGCCCCGAATTCCATTGCCACCGAAGATTCCACCCGGAAGATCTCGCCGTCAGCGGTCTTCAGGCTGATAACTCTCGGCCATGAGGAGGTGGTTTCGGAGACTGTAGGAATGGTGGCTTCGGGGACTTCGATCGTGGACGACATCGTCACTCTAGAGAGAGGAGCGGAAGTCTTTGGAAGGTTTTTATCAAACAGTTTTCACATTATATTATATATAGAGATATAATAAAGTTATTGTAAATTATATTAAAAACAAATAAAGAATATTTTAGCTTAAGGTAAACTTGTAAATTGTGCTAAAAATAATGATGCTACTTCCATATTCCATTTTCTTTTTCTTGATATTTTCACTTTTTATTATTTTCTTTACCTCTACAAAACACATTTACTAAGTCAAATGTCTTATGAATATTAATTTTGATAACTCAATTAACACCATAACCCTTAATATGATAGTTCTAAAAACAATTCATATGCAAGTAAAACATTATATCTAAAACTTCTAACTTGTATAAAAGTAACTTCAGAGTGGCTAATGAATGAAGAAAGCAAATGTTTGATCCTGTTAACCAACAACTTGGAGATGATTTTATAAAATATATTGCAATAAGTAATTGGTCTAAAGTCCCTTAATGAGTTTGGATTATGATATTTTGGGATTAATCATAAATGAGTACAATTCCATGCCTTAAGTAAAAAAATATTAACTGAATGAAAAGAATATTGTGGCTCAATACAAACTATACCAACACATAGTAAATTTAAAACCACCAGTATGCAAAAAAGTTACTATCATAGATTTTAAATAAGTAATATATTTAGTGAAAAATGAGAATACCATCTTTTAGTAAAAACTATGCCCTATCTCGATACAAACTATTCTAGCACTCTATATATTCAATACTATGTCTTATGGGAATTTTTTTTAACTAAATGGAAAGAATACATTGGATTAATACAAATTATATTAGCATGTAGTAAATTCAATACCGTAAGTATAAATAAAAGTTAACACCATGTATTTGGAGTAAGTTATAGCTTCAGCAAAAAAAAAGGAATACCATCTCTAAGTAAAAACCCTACCGTGCCTTAATACAAATTATTCTAATATACTTCTATTCAATAACATGTCTAATGGGAAAAAATGGACTGAATGGAAAAAATAAAACGGCTTAATACAAACTATACTAGTATATAGTAAATTCAATACCACTGATATAACAAAAGTTATCACCATGCATTTGAAATAACTAACAGCTTCAACAAAGAAAAGGAATACCATCTCTGAGTATAAACCCTACCTTACATCAATATAACTTATTCTAGTACTATATCTACTTAATACCATATCTAACTAAAAAAATACCAACATTCATTACATACAAGGAAGACAACCACCTTTAAATGGATGTTTATTAATTAAATGAAAAGAATATTATGCCTCAATACAAACTATACCAACACTCAATACATCTAATACCACCACTATGCATGTTCTTTAAAATGGGAATACCATCTCTGAGTAAAAATCATACCCTGAATTAATACAAATTGTAACATTACTCTTTTTCTTCAACGTCACACTTGGGTAAAGAAGCCATCAATAATAATAAATAAGCAAGGCATATTGCTTTAAATGGGAAAATATATAATGAATATATTATTTCTCAAGACAAAATATACAAACACTTAATATATTTAATACCAACACTTAAAGCTTAAAGATACTAGGACTCATTCAAAATAAGTTTTAGCTTTGATGAAAAATGAGAAAGCCATATCTGGCTATAAAACCATAATCAACTTGAACACAAACTACACTAGTATTCTATTTACTAAATACTAGGTCTAGGTATAAAAAATTCATTATTGATTACAAATAAGTAACAAGTATACTTTTAAATAGGAAATACTGTGACTAAATGGAAATATTATTATAGGTCAATACAAACTATACCGACACTTAGTATATTCAATACCACAGCTATAAATAGTAGATACCATGAAACATTTAAGAAAAGTTACAATTTCAATGCAAAATGGGAATACCATGAATAAGTCGTAATAATACTAAGCATCAATGTGAAGGACATGGATTGGTAAATGCCTTTTAAGATGGTTAAATACACCTTCACACGATTAATCTTACAGCAAAATGTTTCTATTAAATTTTTTGGCTAACATAGGATTCTTGATGACAAATTTGACGAGATGTTGTAAAGTACTTGATTTGGTATATAACTATGTGTAAAACTATGTTTATGAAAAGGTTTTGTCTAATACAATTTTATGCACAACTGTAAGGTCAACAATATTCTTAATTAGAAATTTGTATTGGAAATGTGAAGTACATAGATTATACATGACCATGCATAAAACTGTATCTATTGAAAGTTTTTCAAAACATTTTTAAATAAACAGTTGTATGGTCAATCATGTTATGGTTTCAATATTGGTAACGAATTAAGCCTAGGTTGTGTTATGATGTCATATATGGGTTGCTTTATGATGTCAAATAATGATTACAATGGATTGGAAAAACAATAATGCACGGACCAATTTTACTTGGAAGGGAGAAGGGAATTAATGATAATATCTCTCCAACCATACTTATGAATGACAACTTAGTGTTAAAGCTTTGCACATGGGTTTCAACTTTATTCAACCTATCATTCTTGAATATGGTAATTGAAGTGATAATCTAATTGTCCTATTATGAAAATTTATTGTACATACTAATTATCCCACCTATTATAAAATACACAACTAAGCAAAAAATTCATTGAGGCCCTCCAAAGCTCTTTATCCTATTACTCTAATATTATGTCTATCCACAATGTACATGCATAAGGCCTTACTTGGATCATTCTTTTTATTCTTCCTTTGAACCTTTTTCACTTATTTTTCATACAAAAACTCATAGTATTGTAGCATATTATAGCAAGCAAAAGGAAAATAGACAAAGATTGAGATAATGGGGGTGAAATTTTAGTTGTGTAAATTCTTGATCAAAACTATGATTATGATAAGGAATATATACACACTAAATTTCCAGCTACCCATTCCTTAATTTTTTTTATCTATGCATGGTGTCTCAACTTAAGACTAAGATTAATAATACAAATAAATTTGTATAAAAGTAAGCAACTAGGTAAACAGACAAATATTAAGGTCAAGGAGAAGGAAATTTTGGTTGTGTAAATTCCTCCTAGTTTCAACATTTATATCACTGATATTGTCCCCTCTGAAATGGAATAATATTTAGATAATAGAAAATCAACTTTGGCAATATAATTTTCTGACGAAAACAATCATAATGGTAAAAGGAATATATACCCACCAAAGTTCCTTCTATTGTTACTCAATATTTTCGGTTGTGCAATATGTCGCTTTAGAAATTTACTATATAGGAATATATTTGAACCATTATTATTTTTAAAAAGTTTTTGCTTTCATAGGATATAATTACCTAAGAATGCCTAAATGTTAACTTTTTTATTTGTTCTTATAGATCTGGCTCTAAACATGATAAAGTGGTGGTTGTCGGACCTATTGGTGAAAGTGATTAGATGAGGCACACAGTGGTCCAAATTATTGAGTATCTTTATATTCTTGATGTTCAAATGGTGCCAATGGAGAAAGAAATCCTTATATGAGTAATTATTAGAGGTATATCTTGATTGAAATAAATCAAAGACAAGAAAATTCTCGATCTGTCTTACGAGATAAATTGTTGATTTCTTCATTTTTATGAAACTAAAAATTATAATCATATTCCAATATGAATAATAAAAATGCTTATATTTTCATAAATGATTAATAATAAATTTAAAACTATTGGAAGGTGTAAAGATTGAATCCATGATAGTTAAGTGTACTGAAATTTTGAAGTGCTAATAGTGGAACGGATTTTAGTAACCTTTTATACAATATTGTAGTATATATTATATAATTTTTAGAAGGATAAAGAAAAAATTAATTATGACATAATTCTCCAAGTAATGAAGTCTTAAATTCTGTGGATAAGAAGAAGAAAGTATGCTTATTTGAAATCTCGGGTTTAACGCATGAACATATGGTCAACCGTTCATTCATTCATTTATTGCACCCAATTGAATCACGTACCAATACGGGGTCTGGAGGGGCCTGATAGTACGCAACCTTACCCCCATAGAGTAGAGAGGCTGTTTCTGGTAGACCTGCATGCAAAACGTGAAAAGAAAAAAATAAAAAATAAAATAGATAATAGATAATAATAATAATAAATGCAAGCTGAGAAGACAAAATAATTATGGAAAGAGCAGGACAGATATACCTGAGATGGAGCTTAGGTCTTCTTATACCTGATACGCAGCTAAGTGTTGCTCCCCATGTCCTGAGGTGTGCTTAGCATTCTATGTGCAGGAGTCATATGCATTTGCTCTATGTCATTCCAATGTGGACTAACGTCCCCGACGGGGTAACTAGTAGTTGTAGCATCATAATAGAGAGAGGTTATTTGGTGCCGAGAAGGTAACGAGATGGTGTGAAGCAAGGCACTTAGGCGAAAATGACGAACCACCTCATCAGTTGCTAGACAGGACAACTAGTGCTGGAAAGCCAAGTAGGAGGACAGAATGGATTGTCCACAAGGAACAACTAGTGAGAGTAGACAACTGGACGAGACTTCCTAAGGGGTATAGGCTACACAAAAGAGGTACAATACACGACTTTACAGAGCTGACCTGACTATGCTGGCTCTCTTTAGAGGATATCCTTTACCCGTATCCTTGTTTAAAAATTTGAATTGGAAATGTGAAGTACACAGATTGGCTCAAGACCGCGCATAAAACTATTTCCATTAAAGTTTTGTTCAACACTGTTATTTATACAAATGTCTAGTATAGTTTAAACATTAGTAGGCACTCATATAAAAGACATGTCATGATGTCATTCATGAGCTAAGTTATGATGTTAAATGATTGCAATAATGAATGGAACATGTGTAAATCAATAGGCTTTGCTTACTGAAAAAGGGGATGGGAGTTTATGATAACTTCCTTTAAAACATATTATGAATGGCAGTGCACTGTATATTTGGACATGGGTGTCAACTGTATTGAGCCTAAAAAGAGAATCTTCTTGAAATGATAATCCTAATTTTTCTGTAATAAAAAACTATTATAAAATTATTTATGCTACATAGACAAGTAAGGTAAAAACTCATAGAGGTCCTCCAAACCTCTTTTATTATTACTCTAACATTGTGTCTATCCACTATATACAATACATAAGACTTAACCCAAATCATTGTTTAAGTTTTTCCCTTGAACCTTTCCACCTATTTTTCATACAAAATACTTATAATCTTAGTAAAATATACTAGTGAGAAAGGAAAATAGGTAAAATATTGAGGGAATGATAAAGGAGACTTATACAGTTTTATTGTGTAAATTCCTTATCCAAGTTATAATTATATACTTGCCAAACTTCCTTCCTCCTTTCTTGATTGTTTTTTTTCTATTGATTAGAAACATAAACCCACCAAAGTTTGTTCCTTCACTCAATATTTCTGTCTGTCCATTATATCCTCATTGGAATAGAGAATTATTGAGATGTGTCCTTTTTGTAAGAGAGAAATATTGAGACATAGAAGAAGGGAAAGGGATATATACCTATGTATTTATCTTCTTTTAGTAAATATTTTCCTGTGCCTATTGTCTCTCATGTAAAGATTGATACATACCATTATATTTATAGCAATATTCTTATGGAAATGTATTTGAATATATTGTATTATTCCTAATAGTCAAGGTTCCTCATTATAGAAAGAAACCCTTATATGAGTTAATATTGGAGGTTTAACCGTGATTGGTCATCATTCCCAACATTGGTGTAGTTAATATAATGGCCAAATGATGATAATTTTCAATAGTGATAGTACTATTACTACCTAAAAAACCCCAAATTGTCAAGAATTATCATAGAGGTTAACGTTTTTTTTTTATGTGATGAAGTGGTGATTATCAGATATATTGGTGGAAGCACTTCGTTCCAAACAATATTTTAAAGGTTTACGTCCCATTCCATTATGAACCACTCCGTTCCGTTTTATTCCATTACATTAATTAACGTCCAACCAAACAGAGCTTTAGGTTACACTTTCTGACCATAATTTTATTAATATATTTATTACGTAACTTTATTAATATATTTATCTAGCAATTATATATGTGTCCTTGAAAAATGAAAATAACCCAGAAGTATTTTGACGAGACCACATCCTTCAAGCAAAGAAAGTCCAGAAGCCGCAGGGTTGGTTTTAATTTTTAGTTGAAGGGAAGAAAGATGGAATCCCCATTCAAGGCAGATATATTGAAAGGAAAGGTGGCTTTAGTAACAGGAGGTGGGTCTGGGATTGGTCTTGAGATTTGTACTCAGTTTGGAAAACATGGTGCCTCGGTTTCAATCATGGGCAGACGCCAAGAAGTGCTTAACTCTGCTGTCGCCTCTCTCCAAAGTCTTGGAATTCCCGTATGATTCGCTTGAATGGGTTTGCTTTGCTTTTCATGTTTCTCTCTTTCCTTGTTCATTTACTTATGTTTTGCTTGTAGCTGCTTTTGCCCATCTGGGTTGCTTTCCTTTTTCTTGTTATTTATTTGATGAACAGAGTCGGATTAATCTATCGGCAAATTCTAGTTTTTCTTTTTGGTGGTTTGAGGAAAGCAATTGATGTGGCTTAGTCCACTGGCCCTAAGTTTCACTTGCAGATCATTAGCTTTCATGCCAATTTATGTAATGTTTCAAAGATTCGGATTATTGTTATCTCGAAATTGTACTCTCTGTTTGCAGGCTGTTGGCTTTCAAGGGGATGTCCGCAAGCAAGAAGATGCGAAAAGAGTCATTGAATCAACTTTTAAACATTTTGGCAGGATAGACATTCTTGTGAATGCTGCTGCTGGCAATTTCCTTGCATCACCTGAGGATTTGTCACCTAATGGATTTCGAACAGGTTTTGGATCTAATTTTCCTTGATCTGAGGATTGCCTGAAATTGTTTGATTATATTTTTTGATTTTCGCTTTATGTTCTATGGATGATTGCTTTTGAATGCAAGAGAATCAGGTTACATTGGAGTCTTAACATTTTGTTTACTTCTTCTGCCTGGATAACATATTTAAACAAATATAAATGATCTAGAATAGTGAGCTGTGATTTTGGTTTAAGATTTATTACCAAGTTTGCCTATAGGGCTTCTCAATTAGGCTTCAAGTATTTATCCTTTTCATGTTAAATGGAAACCAACATGAGAAGGAAAAAAATGCCAAATACAAAATTCAAACCATTTAAGAGTTGCATCATTCTTATTGTTCAAGGTTCACTAGAGTACCTTAACAATTGAATATTAGTTGTTCATCTCTAGCTTTATTTCTTTTTAAAGGCACCTTTTCATCTCTGGAGGGCTTGATCTAATGCTATTCTTTGTACTGCCACAGTTTTGGACATTGATTCTGTTGGTACCTTCACAATGTGCCATGAAGCACTTGAGTATCTCAAAAAGGGGGGGCCAGGAAGAAACTTATCTAACGGTGGATCAATTATAAACATTAGTGCTACTTTACACTACACAGCAGCTTGGTATCAAATCCATGTATCAGCAGCAAAGGTTTGTCACATGGATTTTCAATTCAATTTTATATCTACCGCTCAATTTTAACTTATTTTCCACTGAAATGTCATTCTTAAACAGGCAGCTGTTGATGCCATTGGTAGAAATTTGGCCCTGGAGTGGGGTACTGATTATGATATTCGAGTAAATGGCATTGCTCCAGGTCCAATTGATGATACTGCTGGCATGAGCAAACTTGCACCTCAGGAGATCTCCAATAGCAAATTTAGAAACTACATGCCTCTGTTTAAGTTAGGGGAGAAGTGGGACATTGCTATGGCTGCCCTCTACCTAGCTTCTGATGCAGGTTAGTAACTTGGATTATGTGTCATGTTTTATTTTCATCTCTCTACCCTATGTAAACTATTTTGAATGAAGGGTTAAGCATTGGTATTTATATCAATAACGACACTAAATTAGCGAGTGTTAGCTTGCAGTAAATCTCAAACTGAAAGTCAAATGCAAGGCTCAAGCTTGACTCAATAGTTTAAGGCTTGTCTTGAAAATTTTTTATAAGCTCGAGCTTGAGCTATAATCAGCATAGGAGTAAGAGACAGACGAATACCCTGAACAGCTGTTGTTAATAGATCCATCTAGACTGAAACTGTATTAATGGAAACAAGTTCTGATATCGTCGATTTGTCTTCACTGTGTCAGTTGTCTCCGGAATGTTCACTGTGTCAGTTGTCTTCTTCTTCCAGAGATGTTGTAAATATTAGGGACGGTAATACTCTGATAAATGTTTATATGACAGCCATTGCTAGAGCTTCAGAAGTAGTAGTTCTGTAGTTGGTCTAAGATTGAATATATCTTTTCTTTCTCTTGTTCCTTTATGAAGTAATTTAGCATATGTGGTAATTCAAAAGGATTGCATGGAAATACTATGAGAAAAGTCAGAGAATATAATTTTCGTGTAAATCTAATTATTAATTATTAATTTTAACTAATTACTCGAAACATTATTATTTCATAATCATTGAATATGAGCATAAAAATAAGATTTACAAATCAAAAATCAAATTATAAACAAAAGGAACTATTTTATCCAAACCGTATGCATGTTTTATTTGTTGCTAGCCTAAGCAGTGCGTTAAAATTGTGAAGGGAAGTATGTAAATGGAACCACAATACCTGTGGATGGAGGACTCTGGCTAAGCCGACCACGCCATTTGCCAAAGGATGCAGTCAAACAACTCTCTCGAGTAGTGGAAAAGAGATCCAGAAATGCACCAGTGGGGGTTCCATCTAGCAAGCTTTAGATCAGCAGCTTTCCTTTTCATTTATGTTAGAGATACAAAGTACTTCCTTTCCCAAGTTATGATTTTTGGACTTCAGAAACTTCAAAGAGTGAACTCTTAAATTTAATCCAATCTTATTTGATTGAAGAAGGCTTAAGTTTAAGAATAAAATTTTAAGGTCTTAATATGTTTTCCAATTGACCTTTATAACAATAGCAGAATCAATTTCATAATATAATATCAATAATATTAAAACATTAAGTAATACATGTAAAGATTGATTTTATCAAGGAAGATTAAGATAGGATCTAATTATGTGTGTAATGGAAGAAAAATAAAATTTCTCATTCAATTTTTAAAAAGACAAAATCACTTTAATTTATAATATGCATAAAACACGATAAAAGTATGAACTATAAATTCTTACCTTCAGTATTATAGTAGTATCCACCCGAACAAGTTAAGAAAACTCAGTAAGTAAAATAGAGAGGTCAGCCAAAAGCAATAGCTTTTTTACGCCTATTTGTAATAGGAGTTCGGAATTTTGATAATTTAATTGAATTGTTATTCAAATTTCAATTAATGTTTAATCTCCATAAGATCTAATATTTTATTTTTTTCTTTATTTATTAATTAAATATATATTTAATGTTTAAAGTTTCTTAAACTTTGCAGTAAATTCTAATTTTATTAAAATACCTTTTCTCTCTTCTGCTACTCTTTTTTTGTGATCCATTAAGTTTCTTAATATGTTGACAATTGATATAAATTATACTTTAAATCGTATTAAAGATTATACAAATTAAATTCTTTAATTTTGTAATTAAACAATTTATAAATGTTGATTAAAATTGGCAGCTAATATCACATAATGATCACCCAAATGTTAGAAATATCAAAGTAATTTTAACTAATATTTTTACACATGATTTTTTTGTATAGTTCAATTGATTTGATCATATAATAGTCTGATTATACATAGAACATAAAATCAATATCTACTCTATTTAACTCCAATCATATTATTTCCCTACCATTAATAATTGATTCTATTAATTACATTTGAAAATTATTTAAAAGTATCCTTCCACATTGATTAAGAATTTTCTAAATAAATACTAATTAAGAATAACAAAATATTTTCTATAATTACTTTAGGGTGATGAATCATATATTAATCACTCAAGTATCTCTATATAGTTTATTTTACATCCAATAATTACCAATTGAGTTACCCTTAACTAGGATAGGTCACATGTAATATTAAAATATAGCAATTCAGATCTCAAGTCAAAAGATAATTATACAATCATTGTAATAAGAATTTCATAAACATATAAGTAATGATTTAAACGAAAATCTCATATCGGGTTAATTTAGTAAACTTATTTTCTAATAAAAACTCACATGTCAGTTTAAGTACCTTTATACTTTAGTCTATGAGATCAACTACTTCATTTATAAGGGAAAAAAAAACATGTATTAATCCTTATGCTTTATTGACAACCAACCTTAATAGAACGGCGACTTGAAACAATTTAGAGACACTATATGAATGCAATATAAATCTCATAAATATAATATTATCATAATTTTGTTTTTAATCTATAATTATCTCCTAAACTTTATCTTACACGTCAATTAATTAAACAAATTTACATAAAATAAAAATATCTTTAAATAATTACCTCATAAAAATTACAACATACCTTTTTTAAGTTAATCCAACTGTTATTAATTAATAATTATGTGAATGTACCTTTTTAAGATGCAAAAAGATTTCCACGTATCCAATTATATATAACCTGTCCACTAACTTTATCACAAATTTATTAGTTTATAGAAAATATAAACTTGGACTTTGATTGAGCAAATCACATATGAAATTCCTGAACCCTAGATCGAAAAATATTTAAACGAAATTAAAATTTTATTTAATTACCATCACTTTATTTATTAAGTTATTAATTTATGTGGATGTTTATCTCCATATTAATACTGTTAATTAATAATAAAATTAATATATTCAATTATGAGACCAGTTTTCTGTGTGTGTTTAATATATTTATTTGTCAGGTTATTTACGACTATCATCTGCTTTACGTCGTGATTTAGAGCCACTGGTTCCTCCCCTACGTATTATTATTGATTCGTCGTCATCATCTTGGTTCTATATTGGAGAGCCCCCGAATTGAACATACAATACAAGTTGAAATGGAGCTGACGACTTCAGCATCTGTGCATTTTTACCATTGTCCACGCCCACGTGTCTGTTAGCTTTCCATTTTCTTGAAAACCGAACGAACTTTATGATTTTCCTTCTAATGGCTTTCAAATTTTCGATTGCAGGGGTTTTCAGATAGATACGAAGTTTCTAGACGCGTGGGTCATTTTTCCGGAGTAAAGCCACGACTCTGCAATAACAGGTAGAGAAAATAAAAAGAAGCCGGCTTGATTTGAACCTCATTGATGTGGAGACTAATCTGATATTGCATTTCCAGGTTATCGTTTTCTTCTCGTAGGTTTGCGCCAATATCTGCGGTTGGCTCAGGTCCAATTTTATGATTACGATTTTGGTTCCTTAATTTCCGATGCAGAGCAAATTTAGTTAATTGCCGTTTTCTTGGAAAACTCTAAATAGGCTTAGAAGCTTCGATTGCGGACCTGAAAGATAGTGTAATAACACTGAAAAATGCCAAGTTCGTTGAGGAGATCCGAGAAGAAGATCAAATCCAGGTATGCTTTATTATGAATATGCAATGCAATACAATGCTTGTCTATTAGATGGAAGAAAGACTATTTTGGGGTTTGGTTTAATAATAAGTTTGGATTTTTTTTTTTTTGGGATGGTATTACTTTGGAATTTAAGTGGTGAAGTTATTCAACAATGAATCAGCTTAGAGTGGATTTGACTGGAGATGACACTCAGAAAGTTTTTAGTAAGGTTTTAAGAGATTTAGCACGCAGTGCGCCTCCAATTCCTGGATTTCGGAGAGAAAAAGGAGGTAATTTCCACATTGTCATCTCCATCTATCCTAGTTTTGTTCTATGTGAACCCCTCATCTGACTACCGTAAGCACTGGTAAAGCGTAGTTGTTGTTTGAACATTTTGGAGACGAATGATCGTAGAAGAGGCAATAACAAAGATGAAAACGTTTCAAAAGAGGGAAAGTAAGCCAGAGGGAGGGGGAGAGGACTAAATGTGATAGGGATGTCATTCATGAATCATGATAGCTATTTCATCTGAATCTATGGTTCAACATTGTTTTCTTGTCTCTTATGTTGACTGCAAACTAAGTTATAAGCAATAGTTTCGATTACTGGCGGTCTGTTCTTCAATGCAGCAGCAGATAATGTCAGCATATATTCTGTCGTGTGAGAAAATACGAGTCCTTGTTATTACAAGGCTCATAATATTATTAATGTTCCAAATAATCTGGAATAACTTACCATTCATAATCTACTGCAGATGATGGGTTAATACTAGAGAAAATAAAAGGAGATGCATAAAATAAGTGGTTTCAGACTGCATTTTCTATGAAAATTGGGTTTTCTAGATTCCAAAAGCGGCGTTCTAGTCCAGATTTGATGCTTCTGCTTTTTAACTGTCAGTCTTTCACTAAGCTGAATCTAATAATGCAAAAGCATCTCTTTACCTACTTCCTCTTTGAATAGAAAATTGTTTGGCATTCTGAGAGTTTTTGGTATCTCACCATAATCTATTTGTGTAGAAAATCTATTTGCAGAGTACGGGATGCTAATCTTCTTGTTTTTTTGCATGTTTACTTGGCCTAATCCAGGAAAAACAACCAAGGTGAGTGGTTTACAACAAGTTTTTGTTAAATTTGATAATGGATTGATCTCGATTTTATCTTAATGGTTAAATTTATTAGTCTTGAACTTATTTCACGTGATATTCGTGGCACTTGTGAGACAATTATTTGGAGTCTTAATACACTGCTTGCTTGCCTTTATTAAACATAATCTTGGGTGACGCCTCGTAAGGTTTGTATCTAATTTCTATTTTCAGGTCCCACAGGAGTTCTTGCTACAGATTCTTGGAGAGGATCGTGTCACTAACTTTGTGATACAGGAAATAGTTAGCTCAACTCTGGCAGATTATGTGAAAAGGGCAAGTTACTTCTGCTAACGTTTTTTATCTTCTCTTTTGAAGGAGTTGCGAAATTTATGTTCTTTCTTCAAAACAGGAAAATTTGAAGGTAAAAGACAACAAAGTTAACACAATTCAGAAGGCGGAGGAACTAAAGAGCTCGTTTACACCAGGAAGTGAATTTGGGTTTAATGCTGTTCTGGAGCTGGAAGAAACAGGGACGGAACAAACTTCAAGTTAAACGGTTTTAATCCGTTGATCACTAACAGCAACAATGGATTTTGTTTTGGTCAACATAAGTTTCAAATTGGTCTATTTGATTTAAGTTCGTATGAACCTTAAGATTCCAGGAAATTTTCAATGTTGGATTCGTACAGTATTGACGTGACATACATTCAACTTTGAGATTGCTAAAACATAAAAGAACTACTTGATATCATAATCTTCTTCACAGAAAGCTGTGCATTGTGAAAGACAATGTTTTGAGTTAAAACGACAGGAAGAGCCACTTAAAATTGCAATTTTTTAAGTTGAAGCATTTGTTGATGCTGGTTTTCAGTTTGGGTTGGCAATACCGACTTCAGAACCGAGGACATAGAAAATGAGCTGGAATCAAGAAAAACAAAAGAAAAGCATGAGTGCTTTCAAAATTTTAATACACAGTAATATGCTTACCATATTAAAATTATCGAGTAAAGAATTGATTTAGTCAATAATAACCATATTACTTTGAATCTTAAACTTCCAACTATCTAATCCAAGGTGATTTTATTCAATCAATAGCTATCCAAAAAGAACAAAAAAACTGAATTAATTAGGGCAAGTTCAACAAATAATTGAAACTAAATAATGGGATTACTCCAACGAAATATGGAAAAGAATTCAATATGCTTGTAAGTTCCATTATGGTGATGATAAGTGAGAAGACATTATTACAAGAATTTAAATACAATTAGCCTCCCTGTTGACAAGTGCATCCTCCTCAAACTAGCCTTATGCATAAGTTTTTACGAAGTGTGGAGAAAAAGAGACCTAAGGAAATTCATGCAAAAGCAAACTGACATAAACACATTTTGCTCTTACACATTTAACAGGATAAAAGAGAGCTTCATAATTAATTTTGCAGGATACAAGATCTTGAGGACGGTGGCAACAAGATGGATGGGGTTGATCCTAGCCAATTTTTGGACCTCAGAAGTTGTCAGCATCCTAGATAAGCAGGTACAAAAATATGCCTCTTAAAGAGACTCTCGAACTGGTCATATAACTTTATACTTGCTAAGTTAATGTCTCTGCTTAGAAATTCAATGGCCATTAGCACTTGGAAAACCTGTCCAATAGGTGTTTAGCTCTTATGTGCTTGGAATGCCACTGTTGTAATTAAGGGGTTATTTGGTTCGTTTTTTGTTATAGTTTTTAATTTTAATTTTTAATTTTTAGTTTATATCTTTCTTTAATTAAAAACAACATATTAAATTAAATTATTCATAATTTTATCCATAATTAAATAATTAAATAATATATATTTAGTTTATAATAAATCATATTATAAAAATATAAAAAAAACAAAAACCACTTTCTGTGGTTTTAAAAAATTTTAAAAATAGGAAGAAACCAAAAAGAAAATAAAATTAAAAATTAATCAAACAATTTTTTTAACTAAATTTAAAAACAAAAACATAAAACATAAAATAGAATCAAACAAACCTTAAATTAATTTGAGGCTTGGTCTTCTTCATTTTGGAAATCGAATTTTCTTTAATTTCTAAAAAAATTCAAAATGTTTTTGAAAGACGCATCATGTTCATAATTTCAATAGGGATGACGATCACGATACTTAAGATCAGCCTGGTTTAAGCATTATCAGGAAACGCATGTTTACATGATTATGTGAGGATTTTAAAGGAAAATGCTATATATTAGTTTAAATAATTAGACAACGACTATGGGATAAGATTTAGAAGATAATTGGCATGATACGAAATGAGTTGATTGCAATGGGCGGCTGTTTAGATTCGAGAGTTTTTAATGGCCCGGTTATAGATTAGGCCTAAGCTTAAATTAATTCGAGACTTAATTATTTTATTTAAAAGAATTGAGCCTTAAATAGACTTGAGTTTGAGTAACTTAAGATTCGAACATAATTAAATTTTTTATATTTTTTAATTTTAAAAAAATTGACGAGTTTTATTGTCATTCCTAGTTTGATGGGATAGAATAACAATAAAAATCCTAAAATGATCAATTATTGATGCAAAGAATGGTTGATTCAGAAATGGATTTACGTTGCTGACCAATTATATATTTCTGATCCAAGCATGTGCAATCCATTTTTTCCCGATGATTGGTGCCCTCCGCGCCTTGAAAGAAGAAGGTGGAACTACCATTCCTATTTTGCTAGAACTACCTCAAACAACGGAGGTAGAGGAGAACTACACTTAGAATGAGAGTATGCATAAGGTATAAATGTTGCTTGAAATCCAAAAATATGTAAATGTAACTTATCTAAAGAAAAAAAATCATATAGATTCATAACAATTTTTATTGAAGTTTATATATTAGGAATAGTACTTCTAATTCAATTTTTGAGAATGAAATCATCTGTTCTATTTACTCTATTTCTAGTCTGTGCCATTTTATTTCATCCACATATTTTCGTAACTCTCACATAAATATGTGAATGAGATAAGATATAACAGAAAAGAAACAGAATAAGTGAAACAAGTGATCCGAATGCTACTTCCCATTCAATAATTGAAGATATGCATTGATTATCATTTCCTGTCCAAAAGTCGGCGTTTTATTTAGATTCTTGAGATCAATTTGAAATCTGCGTGTTGCAATAACATCCTCAATAAGATGGAAAAAAATTTAATAGAAACAATGCATAAATTACACATTGTGAGTTGTTTTTTCCTGTCCTAAATACATATTAGTTACGGAAATTGAGTAACCGAAGTATTCTCCTCTTGCATTAATTCACACAGGAGGAGAGAGAGTGGTAGGTAGGTGAAGGTGAGAGCTTTGATGGTGGAGATGTGTGTTTCCAGGGGTTTGGTTTTATAGAAGAAGGAGAGTTGGGAAAGCATATGCGTGTTCTTGTTTCTCACTTTCCCACCCTCGTCGCCTAATGAGCTACCAGCCACTCACACGCACTATTTCTACCTACCCCTCTCTCCCTCATATTTCTATTCAACATATTTTTCTTCACCTGTGTCTCTCTCTAAACCACAATTGCTCTCTCTTTTCATATCTATATCTGCACATCACCCTCTTATTTTCTGCCTATTTCCGGTTAATTTGTTGCATTTCTCTGCAATCACAGATAGTGTGATACCGGAAAAACGGACCTTTCTGTTCAGGAACCATGATAACCGTAGCCTCGCCCGAGACCACCACCAAACCTGAACTGTCACCACCACAGAAACAAAATCCACCATCCTCTGAAACCCACATTTTCAGATCAAAGTTACCCGAAATACCGATCTCCAATCACCTTCCTCTCCCCACATACTGCTTTGAGAACGTCTCCAGTGTCCCAGATAGACCATGTCTTATATCAGGCTCCAGTGGCAAATCATACTCTTTTGCAGAAACTCAACTCATCTCTCAGAAAACAGCTGTTGGA
>JAOQMM010000007.1:4744410-4760912 GCA_027563515.1 Erythroxylum platyclados
GATAGGTGTAGATTATATGATGTTTTTCTAAATGTTTGAGTGTGTTTTTAAGTGTTTCTTAGATGAGTATCATATCTCTATATATATACACATTTAATATGAGTTTATCAAATATAGTCTCTCTATTAATTAAAAGTAAAGTTGTATACTACCAGACTTCCATAAACCCTACATATAACTAGAATTCCCTAAACTCCGCGTATCAACAAGATTTTTATTAGATTGTTATTGTTGTTATTGTAATAATGTTATTACAATTAGAAGAGATAACTACAAAAAGATAAAATTGAAAGAAAATGAGAGTCCGAAATTAAGTGAGAGAAAAAGAAAGAGATATCATAAGTAAATTAACCTTCTTACAAACTCAATCAAAATTTAGTTTCTTCTTATGTTAAACTATGAATTTCAACACTCAAAAATAAAAAAATTAATATGCTAATTTTTATAAATTTTGAGGTTAGTTGAACGTTTAACGAAGTGATTCAACCCACTTCGCTGTTATCATATATAGGCGGAACAAAATGCATCTTGTTTAACATCTTAAAGGTCAATCAACGTTGCATCAAATAGTATTATTTTTCTTTCAATTCCGTATAAGACAAGATAATAATTACTTCAAGCTATTCGAGAAACTTTTGATTACAGAACAATATTAGAAAATTCTACAAGTCCCTCAACCCCAACTTGGAGTGGCAAATGTCGGGCTTGGACGGAGCTCGAGGCTCCCGGTCCAAGCTCTAGAGAATTTCAAGACCAAGAAGAGGGAAAGGATCTAGAGGGATGAATTACAGTCAATAGCTGCAAAGCCAGGCAGTTAACTTTTCTCTAATTCTTGATTTCAACTATTTGATGATATTGACTCCCATTTGTTCTCCTATGATACAACTGACTTGAAAAAAAATTTTTGCATGATTCTCTTCAGTTTCTTCATAGCCAGATAGAGCAACATCTTCATTGTCTTCTATATGTCAGGTCGCAGAGAAATAAGAGAGATTATACATAATCCTTCAACATTCGTATCATAGGACAATGAAGGAAGCCAATATCCAAGGATGACAAAGGAAAGTCAATAAATAGTTGAAAGGAATAGAGGAAAGATCAGCCATCGGTTCTTCCCTCGGCTCTTGGCTTCTGTAGATGCTGAAGCTGTTTTTGCAGAACCTGCGTAAGGAGCAGAACAGATAATGAAGCACGTGAAAATCATGACAAAGTTAATCAGCACTGATGCCAATTGTTGTAGTTTACAAAGATATTTTTCAGGGAACAGAAGCAAAGAAAGATAAAAGCCTCATCTTCACAGTTCGAACAAGCAGTAATCTGTCTCCATTTTATGCACATGACAGTATAAGAATTACAACTGAATAAATATCGGATGCGTACTCATTCACCACTTCAACTTAAGGATGCATGCCAATACGTTGCAGCAATCAAGTGCACACAGATTTGGATTGCCTTTTTCAGACATCAACATTTCTAAATCATTGTGAACCACAATATATGAACACTAGCATATTGGTTGGAAGTGGAGTAATATATGACAGAAACATGCAATACAAATATCATTTCCTCAAATAGTATATATACACTTCACATTTGTAGATAAGAAAGATTCAAAACTACAAGCTGCAAACGCAACTTTGTCCAGACTCGAGAGCAATCTGATTATCCAAGTGAACACCATGGACCCCAATTATGGGTCTACCATCTATACTACTATGTTATGAACAGGGCATGTATCATGAGTGAGTATTCTAAGATGTTTTAATTTACATTTAATAGATTTTCAACTTCTTAAAGTTAGTTTTGATGGTTTTTACAGTTTTGCGATGTTTTCTTTGTTATAAATAGTCTCAAGTAGTTCTGGTCTTTTGTAGGAGAATCACCAATCGAAAGGAAAGAAGAACGATCAAATCATCTTGTTGAGCTGATTGAAGTTGGATAGAATTTAGATCAAATTCGTAAGACTATTTCAAGGGCCAATATATGACTCGAAAAGAAAATAAATTGACTTACCTAAAATTACAGTTTCTATCTTATAGACCATAGTAACTGGACTAAACTAGATTAATTCTACCAGACTCAATTCCTATATAATAATAAAATCCACTCAAGTAACTATTTTATTCCTATATAATCATAAGATCCACTAACACATGTGGAGAGGATCCTACAAAGGTTGAAACATAAAAAGGATGCTTCTATTATTAGGATGGGGAAAACGCACATTTAAAGAGAGGAGAGAGAAATCATGAGCCTCTAAAGAAAGAAAGACGGCATCTTCAGCCACCAATTCTCCGGCAGCTATCTCCTCTATCTTTTTCAGGTGAGAAATTTCATAATAAGATCATGTTAAACGTGTCACAAATATCGGATTGAAAAGTTCTCCAATTTTACTCAAGAATTCATCGTCATGGTTGTATCACTTTTCTTTTCGGTATTCTTTAATAGCTTGAATTGATTATTGTAATCTTCCATGGGACAACTGTTGCATGGTTGATGATGATTGCATTATTAATACTAAAATATTTTTTATTTCATTTAGTTAAACCCCTAGTTTAGGATTTAGAGGTGGTTGATTATTTTTCCTACTCAGATTCTTGAGCATAACTCTACATTAATCTAATGCTTTTCCGCTTTAGCACATGTCCAATATTGATCACATGCTTAATCATGTTAAATGAAAGAAAGAAAACTGACGTAAAACATTAGTTTAAAGAAACATTATACATAAGATACATGTTACCTACAAATACAAATATTCTTATATAATATCACATACTCTTAACTGATTTTAAGAATAATTGTATTAAGATAAATACACTTGCTATATCTTAAAAGAGAATAGAGAAGCTCTTTAGATCTGTTCCAAGTTCAGTTCATTAAATCAAAACTGTTGAAATTGGTAAGTATAGGAAGTTTATGATGAAGTCTATGATAAGACCCTGTTCTTACTAGCAGTCCTTTTCTGGGAAAATAAATATAAGGATGGGGGTAGTAGAAATAGATGAGGCTTATATTACTGGGAAAGGAAGTAACAAAGATGCTGGTAGTTTTTGAGAGACTACCTCTCTCCTGGAGCCATATAAAGCACTAGCTTATTCCTGATTCTCCTTACCCCCCACAGCCTCATTTCCCTTAACAACCCTGCCTCGTCATTCCTCTAACAAATAATAGGCTGGCCTATGGAATATTCTCATAACCAACTGTACTGACAACAAACTCCAACAAAGAAATTGACTCAATAATTATCTGCTAAGAAAGCCACTTCTTGCTGATTCTTTTTGCCCTTCCTTGTATAAACAAACTAGATTTGGGGATACCTATGAAAATTGGTTTTTGTCTTTACAGCTCTCGTTCTGAACTCTAATCTTCTTCATACATGCAGTTTTAGCTTGCTTCATTTGATAAATGAATCTAATTCATTGTGTCTTTCATATTTTATGTGGGAATCATAAACTTTTAATCTTATGTTGTTAGTTGATCTGTATATTTGCAGCTACTATCAACCTACAACACAAAACTATGATCACCAGCCATACTCAAAACTGAAATAATAAAAAAAATCAATTCTAGAACAAATTCATGAGATCAGGTACCTCAATCTGAATTTGAAGACACTTCTTATGAGCTTCCAAATCAGAGGTTGGCATACTTCCCAATCCCTCCACAGAAGCTCCATTGGCACCAGGTACCTGGAAGGGAACAAAGACACAATGGGGAACTTGGAAGAAGGTTGAGTTTGAAGTTTCAGGATCATTTGCAAGCTCAGAATGCAGTTGTGCAGCAGCATTTTCTCCACAAGGATCCAATTCCGCGGTGTTGTGAGCTTTAGGAATAAATGCATTTCCAGGAGACCTGCAAAATGTTAAACATCATTTCTTCCGAAGCTAAAGTAAAACACTGGTGGGACCACCAAGCCAACAGAACAGGCATAGAGTAACAGAGACAATATTATTTCCATAACTATCAAGGCAGGGAACAAGGCAGTGACAACTTTAAGCTACAGCAAAGCCTAAACTACATGGTATCTTATCATGCTTACCGCAGACAAATTCCATCAACAAAATACTATAATATCGGCAGCGTTCATCTTTCTTCATTTTGTATAAATGATGAATTTGATGGATCAAATAATTTATCGATCAAATAATTTATCATTTCTCCTTTATTTCCCAAATTAATACACGTTGAACCATCATTTTATAAACAAAAGCAAGTTTGAAAATATTTGTTATTGACAAAAAGCACGCCAAAGTGAATATTGGATTTATATTCAAACATAAAGTTATGAAACATGTACCGTATATTTCACAAATTCTGTGATTGTTAATCAAAATATGCCATTTGTTATATTAAAGAATCAAAAATACAACCAACTATATCACAGTGTCAAATAGTTGAGGCACAAGCAATCAAACTATTATCAACTTACAAAACTATAAGTGCCACCTAAATACTTCTCACCTTGCAATATACAAAGTATGTCAAGACTAGAGAAGCTGAAGTCATCCAGTTGGTCATTATACCAATGCATATACAAATCAATCCTAAAATAACCAAGAATTTACAATCTACTCATTTCTTTTAAAATACCCTAGAAATCATGTATGCACAAAAACCAGCAAAATCATAACAATTGATGAATAAGAGCACGTCACAATATTGTGTTTGTTGAAAAAAATACTATAATTGTGTAACACTTTAGGTCTGTTCAGTTTAGAGTAGGAGTTGCATTTTTGTATACCAATACAGGCTGCAGACATATACATGTTATGGCCTAAAACAAACACAGAGAAAACAATGTTCTATTTCACAGCTCAGAAGAGCTTACCATATTAGACTGCTTGCAGATGGATAGACACAAGATCTCTTATACATTGCAGCAGCAGCAGTAGCAGCTTGGAGTCTGGCCTGATGTCCATTGGAACCATCATTGACCACAGCACCAAATGAACTTTGAGCAGCTGCACTTGCAGCATCAGTAGCTAATCAAAATAAAAATTACAACAATTAACAAGCTGGTAAGATCCAACAATAAAAATTGAGACACTATAGATGTGTTTGCATTTGTTTGCCAAATTTTCTTTTTGAGACAACAAAAAATGATTGATTAATATCAAACTGTTAAGAAAATGGATCCAAATGTCAGTTTGACAAAGGAAAAAAACATTGTTTGGTTGGCAAAATTACAGTTGAAATTTGTTAAACATAAAATTATAATTAAAAAAACTGAACAATGAAAATTAATATTACTATATTTAAATATAGTAGTTCATTATCCCCTGTAAACAAAGAGTTCGTTACATTCATCAATGGCGGATTCTCCAACAAAAGTTCCACAAACAACCACACAAACCTCAAAATAGCATTGATAAATCCAAACAGTAAATAGAGGTGAGGAAGGGTGGATGTATATGACTTGTAAACTGTTATTCATCTTTTATCTTGTTTCCTCTTTTCAAAATTATATCTTATCCATTTGTGAATATGGAAGCAAGGAAGTTCAAAGCAAATTCTTCAGTTAAACATATGAGAATTTAACTCTTAGCAGAAAGGTAGAAAAGGCTGCTGTAACAGGGAATTAACACTTGAAATAAAAGAAGAAAAATCATGGGAACAAGATTACATTCATAGCAACAAGTCCACGAACAGATAATTTCCATAAACAATTTTCTAATGCTCTATTATAATACTGAATAAATCATAAAAGAGCAAAGCACATCTAAATAACTGCTGCAAATGACACTATGCACATACGAAAGACATATACACACACATAAATAGAATCATCTAGTCAAATTCATACAATCATTATATGCATTTTGTAATTGATCGGAGTAAAATGGCCTAAAATATGCAACAAAGACGAGCAATGGAAACAAAATAATACTTACCTTGTTGAGCAACTGGTCGTGATTGTTGTTGAGAGCCAGCTGAACTTTCACCATTTTCTGGTGGTACAACTAGGGCTCTACATGTAGGACATGTATGTTGCCGCTCCAACCATGAACGGAGACAATGAACATGAAACAAATGTCCACAAGTTAATTTCTTGGCCGTCGTCATCTCTTCCCGGCAAATAATGCATGTTGCATCATTCCTGTAGGAAGAATAAGCATGTCAACCTTTTGACAGCTGCCAAAAAGTTAAAACGAGGAAGTATCACCCAAACTAACATGCTAAGCTCTTCAGATGTTGCATCCGGGAAGCGATCATTCATATTTGAAGTAATCTTCCGGTAACGAACGTAATCAGCAACACGAATTTTGAAATTCCTGAACGTTTCATAAAGCTCCCGTATTAGGTGCAAAGGAACACCATAATTCCTGTAGAAGTAAAAATGTGAGCAAATTCAGCAAAAATAAAAAATATATATATTTTGGAAACAAAGAAAAGTAATTACCAAGAAAAAACTTATAAATCATAAATCAATTTCATTAATTAAAATTGCATATAACCTATGCTGAAGCCCAAAAGTTTAATTTGTGGTGCAACAAAAAAAGACTATGCAATTTAACAATTCACCTATATCAAGAAAATATTTTGATAGTCTGGTGACTTTGTTCCATTATTTTCAAAAGAGATTTACATTTTGCTGAGCACAAGCACAAAAGGGTTACACACCTAAATAGTAGGGTTTAATTCCATCCATTTTTAAATAAACCATTTGCAAGGGATATTTTGAGGTTATAATATAAAAAAGATAATTCCTCCAATAGACTTGAATACATTCAATTCGAGACAATATCCATGTAAATCACACAGCTCGCACAAAAATCATGGGAAAGCCATGTTTCTTCCCATTCTTGCACTCAATGGTAAAGATTCATTACTTACACAAAAATCACAAGGAAGAAGCATAGATACATCGACAAGTGAAGCAAGTCTCGAATAAGTTCCAAGTAGAAGGTGTATACAGCCTTGTTTTCCCATTGTCCTTCCATAAGCATATCACTAACATAGAAAACATATTTTCCAAATGTTGACACTGTTGTGGTTGCCAATATCATATACCTGAAATTAAAATGAGAATTCATTCGATGGATCACTTAAACAGAAAATAATATCGTGCATAAGGTATATAATAGAATGTGTATGGATGTTGAATATAAATGATCGAAACCTCACTACATGCAAATATAGCCAAGTAAAACCAAAATGGTTGTTAATTCACTTGGATAGCTTAATAAGCAAGTCAAAAGATAGGTCCAAGGGTTAAGTAGCAAATAGTTTAATAGACGAATGATTTCATCCAATTGCAATTGTTGCTAATCATGTCTGCCCACACGAGTTATTTCCCAAATTTATATCTAGAGAGAGTATAACTGATTACAGATTTTTGGAGAAATTAGAGGCTTTAGGTTTGGTGGCAATGAGGCACACTAAAAAGGCTTCTCTCAAACATTCTAAGCATACTTAAACGCTAAGGATGTTCATCTTTAAATGTACAAACCCTTATCTTTACCTAATTCCTATCTAAGAAGTAACTTAACTACTTTTGCCACCATAAATGCATCTTTTTCTCACTACCAAGACTTTTTAAGAAGTATGAAATTGCTTTAACTACAAGTTTTCCCTCAGAAACTTGCGAAAATGGACTATGTTATAACTGCATCAATAAACCTGTTAACTACTTGGGATACTTATTATTTCCTAAAATAAAGTATTAACCTAGCTCACTGCACCAGGAACTTCAAATGCTTACCCAAAACTTTAAGGGAAAGAATCAACAAACTTAACTTGAGAAAAGTACCAAGTGAATGTGGTTCAGCAATAGACACAAATTAACATTCAGATGACAACACTGTTTACCTAATAGAAACGGTAAATTAAAAATGACATTGAGAAATAAATAACGTACTCAAATGAGAAGAACAGAGACACTGAAGCTTGTCGTGTTTCCAGCAAGTACTTTACAGAACTGTACAAAAATAAACTATCCAGAAGAAGAAGATATCCCAAAAATGAAACTATACGAACATGAGACAACATGGGAACTGCTGGTGTTGTTTCAATGTACTCAACTCTCTTTTGGGCCAGCCAATGCAAAGCCTTGATTAACAATAAAGCTGTCACCATAGCAAGAAATGTCACAGAGAAGTCCTGCCGAAAGATGGTGATTGCAAAGAGAATTTCCATAACCTCTCTCCAGGATTGCTCATTCAACCTTTCAACTTCAGCTTCCCGCAGGGAACCAAGAAATACACTCTTTGTCAATTGCCATAGGATGCACATAATAACCAGACCCATATTGAGAAGAATCACCAAACTAATCTTGGATGTAGATAGATAGACCATGGCAGGGTAAAACTGGGCTCTACTGCTGAAAGCATGATAAATAACTGCTACCGTTGCAACCAAACTAAGGGCAACATAAGTCCGCAGCCGCATCATTTTCTGTCAATTTGTTTCTATATCAGATCACACAAAAAAAAACGTCATAGATAAAAAGAGACTATCAATATACTTTTCACATCAAAACTAGCAATAAATAAAGTAATTTTCCATGTTGGGTGGAAAGATGAGATATAAAAACTTGAGTAGGACCAGATACAAAGACAAACTCAAAATAGTATAAACTGAACTAGTTTCCTACAGTTTCACAGGTTCACTCAGAAACTTAAAAACGACAACAGCAAAACCCAGGGAAAATTGCAAAATAAGAATAAAAGAAACACCACAGAAACAAGACATGAAAAGATATGTGCTTAACCCCTGAATCTTGCGGAAGGTCACAAAAGTGAAATGTTTCAGCATTTAAACTTCACAGAAAATTTCAAGGAAAAAAAAAAAGAGTGCCAAAAACCAACAACAAACGCAGTGCGAATTGGGCGCCAATTCTTAAACTGGCTGCAATCAAGCACTGAATTCCGGAGCCCTAATTGAAATTCAATCGTCATAACAGTAACCCTAATTGAAGTAAACAATTAAAATCAAGAAAAGCACGAAGCAGTACCGCGTGAGAATTTCCTCCAAATTTCAGTCTACTTTCTTTGCATTTGCGAGACCCAACCCTCTTCCGATTCCTTTCTCAATTTCCTAGAATATACAAATGCATTTATTATTACGCATCACTTGTACCAATAAAAGTAGCCACGTATATCATATTATGCGCCTTCACTGAAATTTATTTATTTAAATAAAACCGACTTTTCAGTGCTTTTGTTTTATTTTCTCATGTTTAATTCATTTTCACCTTCGTAATGAATAATGGACCAATCCCGCTATTAGATTGGCTCTAGTAGGGTACTATACTGGTATCAATTAATACTGAATATAATTTTAGATAATTTTTTAAATTTATAAAATGATCTCTGAATTTTTAAAAAATTGCAAATAATCCATTAATATATTATACTGTATACTTTATAATTTTCAAAAATCATAATAATAAAATTTAAGATAATAAAAATTTATTTATTTTTATTACCATTAATTTTCAAATATTTTAAATATAAATAATAACTACAATTAATATAAAAAAGATCATTTAATCATCATACAAATATAAAATGAAGAACTATGTAAAGTATTTAAAATATTACAATTTTATCGTATAATAAATAATAATTTCATCAAATAAAAAATATAATAAACATCCTTAATTTTCTAAAGATTACGATTTATAACAAGAGTTTGTTACGAGGAAATAACCAAGTTGAAGTGAAACCTGAAACAAAAATATTTACAATTACATTGACATATAAAATTTAACATATACATCAAATATAAGTAAAATTAAAAGAAGAGAAGAAACAAAAACTTGGAACTTCATTTGGATTGTCTACCAGGGATATCGACTATAAATGCATTGACTTCAATTCTCATTTGGTACAAAATTTTCATTTTTTAGAGGAGCCTTATTATTATCATCATTCAAATTAATTGCACCAAATAACATGTCAATGCTTTCTCATCCAAGATTATCCTCTAAGTAACTCACATCTAGGAAACTCGACTCCTTAAGAACCCAATCTACCAAAATATCGATATTATTAAAACAAATTGGATCTACTGAACTATTTGTTCTATTAAGAGTCCTAGTAAACAATAAAATTTAATTATTAAAAAATTATATCTAAATTAATAACGATAATAACATACCTTTCTCAAAGCTTTAAATTGTATCGAACAAAGACTAAGCCATTCAGTCTCATATGCTCCAATCTATTCCTTTTCTTAGAATGGATGAATTCAAATGTGCTCTAGATCCTTTCATAACCTATTGCACTCACACATTGACTTATAATTTGAATTGCAAACCTTTTCAATTTTGGAACACGAATTCCGAATTGGTCCCACCAAGAAACTGTAAGTTGTAAGACAAAAAAAGTAACATTATAAACAAAATAAAATGATAATTAATTTTCAATAAGTAACAAAAGTGAAAAAAAAATACATACCTAGATTAAGTTTTGCTCTTTGTCGAATAGCAACCAACATCCCAAAATCCTCAGAAGACTGCTTATAAAGCTCCATTTGTGAGCTCAGGAGATCTTGAATCGTCTTATGGGCAACAATTGTTGTAATAGTTAATAGTAGTCCTCTATTAATGTCAACTTTCTTTGTAAAACCTGACCTGAAATAGACACTAGGATTCAAAAGTGCTCCAACTGCAAACAACAGAAAGTAAAGTATCTGTCATTGATGACCATAAGATAAGGTGTGTACAAAGAAGACCTAATTTTCAGATTGGCCTTGATTGCTTCCTTCGCCCTTTCCATGATATAAAAAAAACTCATTGTTGCCTTTTCATCACTATTAGCCGAATGAAGTACCATCACCAAAGGCTCACAAACTCGGATGACAAATTGGCATTAAGACCAAAATTCAGTATCTTCAAGTATAATTTTGGAAACCTTTAATCTAGCATTAAACCTAGCATGTTGAGATTCAACCCATTTATCACTTATAAACATTTGTCTCAACTCTTTCTTCATCATAACAAAACACTAAAGTGATAAGAAATTCATTACAAATCTTGTAACAACAAGACGACACAAATTCTTACCATTGATAAAATCCTTTCTTATTAAATTCAAAACCCATGCACGATTATATATGAACTTGGTCACCTTTTTGGCTTTCTACACAATCTTGTCAATAATAGGAAAATACCTAGCATCCCCTATATTTTCCAATATTAAGTCAATGCAATGTGCAGCACAAAGAGTCAAAAAAAGAATTATATTTATTTTGTAACCTTCTTTCCACCGCTTTATAAGTGGAACTATTGTCAGTAATGAACTGAACAATATTTTCTGGCCCTACTTCATTCATAGCTTCATCAAATATTTTAAATAAAGTATCAGTATTCCTAACAAGGCCAAATGCATCAATAGACTTCAAAAACATTGAGCCCTTTGTAGAATAAACCAAAAAATTAATAATAAGTTCATGTCTCCTATTTGTCTAACCATCACGCATGATTGAACACCCATAAGTAACCAAATTCATTCTTCTTTCTTCCAGATAACTTTTAATTTCATAAACTAAGCAACTTAAAATTTTAACTATGTAGTCATCAATAGAAGGAGTTTTGTATCCTGAACCGTAAGAAGCTATAACATGCTGATAATAATAAGTCTGGGAAGCATTGAATGCTACACTTGAATCATACCACCATCTAGCCACTACCATATCTACATTGCGAGTTGCTTCTCTTAATTGCATGGCACTGCAAATTGAAGGCTGAGCTCTAGGAGGAGTTTATGGTGTAAAAAAGTTTGACACCCGCCTTCTTCTTTTCCTAACATGGTCTAGATGCAACATTCACTTCTTGTTGGGAAGGAACACTACCACCTTTAACATTTCCACTATCACTATGAGCACCAACAAACGAACTTACACTACCAATTTCTCTTCCTTCTATCTTTCTCGTATTAATATTCTTTAAGCAAAGTTTTCATTTGCCACTTCACATCATAGCTAACTTTTTTACAAGATTCCACATCTCTTTTAAGCCCAGCTAAATGCTTCTTTAAGTGGGTGATTCCTCCACCTTTCAAATGCTTGTTACAAAACAAGCAAATAGGATGGTTCTTCATACCAGGGACCAATTCAGCATGAGCCCAAGGTGGATCATTGTATCTTCCTGAAGTCGTTGAATGATTAGGAGTACTTGGAGTTCCTTCCATTTATTGTAAAAATAAATGAAGATATATATCAAAATAAAGAAGACATAATTTCATTATCAACTTCCATCACAAAATATGTATTGTTTAACTTAAAAGTTCAAACTAACACAATTACACAATACACATATACATCTTACATAATATAACTCATTTTGTATGGTTACATCATACACAATTCAATTTCATCCAATACAATTCACCAAATAAGTCAAAAATTAACAATTCAAGTATTCAACATACACAATTACACAATACGCATTTCCATCTTATGTAATATAACTCATTTTGTATGATTACATCATAAATAATTCAATTTCATCCAATTCAATTCACCAATAAGTCAAAAACCAACAATTCAAGTATTCAACATATACAATTACATAATAAGCATGCCCACCTTATATAATGTAACTCAGTTTGCATGATTACATCATACACAATTCAATTTCATCATACACAATTCAATTTCATCCAACACAATTCACCAATAAGTCAAACCAACAATTCAAGTATTCAACATACACAATTACACAATACACATGTCCATCTTATATAATATAACTCATTTTGTATGATTACATCATATACAATTTAATTTCATCCATCACAATTCACCAATAAGTCAAAAACCATCAATTCAATACATCTTATATAATATAATTCATTTTATATGATTACATCATTCAACCATAAACTAAAGACATACACTCACAAGTATAACATATTCAAGTTCAACCATAACTTACAACTATAAGTTTATAACTTACTTTATGTTATCTCATAATTCAACTATAAACTAATATATTTTGTTTACTTATACAATTCAATTTATAATGCTTAAAATTAGTTTGTTTTCTTAACTAATTTTAATCAATATTGTTACTAAAATCCTAATTCCCAACTTTGATTTAACAATTTTTCATTCACCAATTTTAATCAACATTCTTAATTTCTTACCCAAATTTTCCGATGCATTAATTTTTTTATAAATTGAAAATGTCTAAATTATATTGAAATTGAACCAACTCACACAAACAATTCCAAATTTCAAATTCAAATTTTATAATCCATTAATTTTCTTCATAAATTGACAATGTCTAAATTGTATAGAAATTAAACCAAATCACACAAACAATTCCAAATTTCAAATTCAAATTTTCCAATCCATTAATTTTCCAAGAATTTCACACAAACTCATAAAAATAATTCCAAGAATTTCAACCATTCCAACAATTCCATTCCAATGATTTCAACTATCACAAAACATACATAAACAATTTCCATTTCCAAAAATTCCATTTTCAACAATTTCAACTATAACAATTAAAAATTCATAAAACATACATAAAAAATTTCCCTTTCTAACAATTTCAACCATCACAAAAGATACATAAACAAATTTCATTTCCAACAATTCCATTTCCAAAAATTTCCAATAATTTCAATCATAAAAAACATACATAAACAACCAAATATAATGCAATTGTTTTTAGATTTCAGAGCAAAAAATACACCCAAAAAATCAAAAAATCCAATTCAATGTTGGGTCGGGTCAGGTTTAGATCTGGATCTATTCTAGACCTGGTGATTCTGGGTATGGTTGATGGTTGGAAGCATTTCCGAAGAACAGTGGTGGCAGCAGTGAACGACTTGAAGGGGTGCGATGGATTGGTGGTGTGGAGAGTGGTGGTGTGGTGCAATGACGTAGAGGAGAGTGGTGCAGTGGTGGCGTGGAGACTGGAGAGAGGTGTGGTGGTCAGTGGTGTCATCATCGGGGAGGGAGAGGCAGTTGTCGGAGAGGAGAACGAGAGAGAGAGTGAGAGTGTGTGAGCGAGAAATGAGAGAAGGAGGAAGGCAAAAGCATAGAGGGGGGTTTAAAATTTTGATTTTTTGGAAAGGAGTCCTAGTAATTTTCAATAGTTATGATACCGGCCAGACAATCGGTATTTTAAATACCGGCTAGTACGGCACAAAATTGTCAGTACCGAATACAATATTATTAATTTCATATTGTACCGACTGATACTGATAAAAAAGGTACAAAATTACCTTAATGGGTACCCGTCGCTGGTATCGATCAATTTCGTACCATTTTTAGTTGGTATTGGTTGATATGGCACAAAATTAATAACATTGTATCTAACTCTTATCACTCTAGGCAAGCAAAGCTCATCAAAATTATATACAAAAATCTAATTTTCACGATGTCGTAAATTAACTTTAAAATATGTATTTTTTAGTGGTTGGTTCTATTTGAATTGGTCTTATTAGTAAGAATATGTTAGTAAATTATATTCATTATTTATAAATTTCATATTTTTTTCTTTTCTCTCTTGTTAGTTATCTCTTTTTTCTACTATTAATTAGTATCAAGGTGGTGACTTTACAATTATAAAAACAAGTTGAAATCACAATAAATATTCACATAATTTTTCACTGGACGTTATTATTCCTAATAAATTTCCTACCCAATCTTTCCCAACATTTAACAAAATAGAGCTACCAATTTATGATAGATTAGATGTTAAAGGATGAATTATAAAATTTGAACAGTTCTTCACAATAATTGTACCAAATCTCCTTAAGGATGCAATAGAAGCTTTTCTTTCAAACTCGGATGAAGATGTAACTCCCAGCTGAGGATGAAGATGGTAGCTCCCACCTGCTAATTCCTTATAGATTGCTTGTCCTATTCTATGCATTTTATTTTCAGCTCCTCCCAGCTTTGCTCCTTCTCAGTAGCATTATAGTTAACTACAAATTCTACCTCCTCTCCTCTACCCTTTGTTGTTCAGATTTTTTCTTTTTGTACGATTTCATCTTTATTCTAGTTATGCATCCTACACTTTTCCCCCTTTCCCCCTTTCCCCCTTTCCTACTTCTTTATCTATCAGTCAAAGCCTTTAACCATCAGTCCTAACATGTCCCTCCTTTTGGCTAAATTATTCCCACCTCTCACACCCTCCACCCCAGCCACATCTACAACACCTCAAACACCTCATAAACCTTCCCATACATTTGCTGCTTTTAAACCTGAATCCCTACATGTTCCTCTTATTCACCAAAAGTGATCATGGGTTCAAATTGCTAACAATCGTAACCCTAAGGTTAAATTGTCCTACTGCCCACCTAGTCCTGTAGCTGATAAGATTATTGTCTCTCCTCCTACATCCATTCTTTAAGCTGGCATATAGAAGTGGCAATCCACTTTGGTTAAATTTTTTCTTGATAAGATGGTATCCTTTATAGCCATGAAAAACTGGGCTTCGAGTAATTGGAAACAATTTGGCTTAACTAAGGTTATTCTGAATAATGAAGACATCTTTTTCTTTAAATTCAATGCCATTGATTTAGTGAATGAGGTGATTAAAGATGGAACTTGGCACATTTATAACAAACCTTTTCTAATTTAGCCTTGGAGACCTGGAGTCAGCTTTGATGATATTAAATCAACTAACATTCCATTGTGGATATTCATTCATGAAATATGTTTAGAGTATTGGACAACTGAAGGTTTGAGTCATCTTGCAAGCTTTATAGTGAGACCTTTGTGCTTGTATCAAGCCATTGGTGAAACAAAGAGAATCAATTTTGCAATAGTGTGCATAGTTGTTGATACTCTCACTGACCTGCTCGAAGTTATCCCAATTATGAAATACAATGAAAATTTGAAGCTTGTAGAAGATGAAGTGAGGGTCACTTATGCCTGGAAACCACCTAACATGAAACAAAAAGAAATATGGAAGTCTACAGGAAAGGTGTTTAACATTGGAAGTTATTTTGAATTAATGCAAGAGAATGTGGATTTGAATTCATTATTTCAAGCTTCTGAGGATCTAAACACTGAAAGTTTGAAAATACCCTCATTGTTTCTTTTGATTCATTGAGCAAGAATCCATCCTAGGAGAACTTTATTAAAATTCCAACATCATCCAACACTTTACGTGGAATGGAAATAGGCGTACCAAGCTCAAAGGATGTTTCTAAACTAGTTTCTGCTAATCCAATTCCAAAATTCCCAGTTCCTGGAAGTGAAATCCCTCATGCCAACATATGTCTTACCTCAGATACTACTACAGTACTAATAATTGTATCCTCTAATGCTAACATTTGTTCTATTTCTAATACTTCTGCAGTGTCTATGAGTTTATCCTCTCATGATGCTATTTGCACAATTTCAGAAAACCTTCAAAACATGTTTATCCTTGTAATGAATACAATCCAGCTTCCCCATATGAAGATGAATTCTAGCTAGGCTCGAGAAGAAAATCAGGTAGAAAGAAGAACCTAGTTCTTCTATTGTGAAAAAATGATATTCTCTTTTTAGAATATAAGGGGTTTGAATTCCCCTGATAAGTAACAAGC
>JAOQMM010000007.1:4838485-4852538 GCA_027563515.1 Erythroxylum platyclados
ACATAACCATTTCATTCAAATAAGCCGAACATTCATTTCACACAATTCGGTAATCATTCATATCCGAGTCACAAATACATTTAAAGATGTAATGCAAATGCATATGAGACTCCACTTTCAGTTTTTACTTTGTTGTGACCGAGCACCAATTTAACTGTCCCGTACCCTTTTATGGATACCAGGCTCATCTTCAGGTACTAACCCTGATCTATAGTAGAAAGCGGGTTCTTTTATAGTAACGACCTCAATCCGTAGTGAAAAGCGGGTCTACACATACACATTTGAACCTGTGGCTCATTCCATCCACGAGCATATAGCTCCACTCCATAACTGTGGCTAGCCTGGTCACTTCAATCATAACTCCTTTATCTTTCATGCATTTTCATGTAATGACATGTAACATTTCATATATCACACTATCGATCATTTTCATTTCGCATATACATTCACTTATCAGGTCATCGGACCTAAGTCCGGCATTTAACGTTTAGTTAAGAACATGTACATTTCCACATTCACATTTGAACGCATATAGTTCCTCATTCACATACAATAAGTCAGCACTTCCAATACAGTCCCGAATAATGGTCTCCTCGGACATCAGTGTCTGGAATTATCACAATCAATCACATAACAATTCTATATTTATAATAAACAAGAAACAAGACAAAATATTGTGAGAAAACATCTAGGTTGACTCACAGTTCGCTCCAGATAGCTATTGCCTCGACGATCCGGCAATGTCTGGGCATTAACGATCATTCGGTGGGTCTATATCATAAAGCACATATATGTACACATTACTAACTCGAACAATCAAACAAATATTCAATTATGCACATGAGTATGTTCAATGCATGCTCAATTGATTTTCACCGGGTAATATCCTTATTCACAATTTCATTCAATCATACATTCACCAATTCATTTCCCCAATTCTCATTGATTCTTACTTAGATTACATCACTAATACCTTTTGGATCATATCTAGTAACTCTTTAGGTTCAATTCTAGCCTTCAACATGTCCATCACATCCAATTAGTTTGACTTGTTCTCAATTGGTTCACATGTATTCAAAAACGAAGATTTCCTTCCCATAAGCCAGGCCACAGTCGTGCTCTGTAAGGCCACGATCGTGGCTTTGCATCCCACGATCGTGCTATAGAGGCCACGATCGTGACAGAAAGCAAATTTGGACAAGCCACGATCGTGACAGAAAGCATTCTGTCCAGGATGCTGTTTCGGGCCTATTGCGAGCAATGTTGGTAAAACGACCATAACTTGAGTTCTAGACATCCTTTTTACACGAAAGTTTCACCAAATTAAAGCTAAGACATAGATATACAACTTTTATTGTTTAAGTTTCTTCTAATTCCCAATCTAGTTATACGAAAAATTAACCACAAGAAGAAGATGAAATTGAAACCCTAACTTTCAGCCTAGGTTTCACATCTTCCAATTTCAAGAACACTTCAATTGCAAACACATTTAGCATAAATTCTCCATCATTTACCCATTAAGACCTCATCTTAATTCATCCCCTTCATTGCCTATCACTTCCACGATTTTGTATACCCAAATAAAACATATTCATTCAATCATGTTCCAACATAACTCATTATCAACCTATATGCAATCTCATCTCAAATCAATCATCATTCATGCCTATTTGAACATGCCATAAAGAGAAAAGGGTACTTACATGTTAAAACCTAAATTCCACCTCAAGAACAAGATTCTTTATCCTCCCCAAAGATCTAAACAAGAGCCAAGATAAGAAGAAAGTAGAGGGGTTCTCAAAATCAAGATGAAAGCTATCAAATTTTTACATAAAAACTCAAGGCTATGGTGGTGTATGGAAAATTTGATGGAGTGGAAGAGAAGAGAAGAGAAAATAGCAAGAAAGTGTGAGAAAATGGTCTTGCAAGATGCAATTTCCTGGGTCTTAAGTGAGTGGTGAGAGTTTTAACATATGTGTGCCACTTGTCACTCAATGAACCATGCCAAGTGTCTCCCTTTTATGTTTCCATTTGTCACCCAATTTCTAGGCCATTTGTCACCAATTTATTCCACCATTTGTCACTCATAAATCATGCCACTTGTCACTCAAATACTATGCCACATGTCACTCTCTCATTGGTGCCACATGGCACACTCTCATTGGCCCATTCAACCTAAGTTTTCATGTAACAATTTTATCTCGCCATGTAACATTTTTCCTAGACTAAATGCATATATCACTTACTAAATTCCTCAATCACAATAAGAACTCCAAATTTTCCCAATTACAAATCATCAAATCAAAATTCAAGACACAAACAGTTCACAATACACTTTATGTTTATATACAATCTTTCATACCCGGGAATAATCAATTGAGTGCATGTGTCAATTTTGCAATGTTTCTAATTCACATTTCATATATGTATGTGAATATAATGCATGTAAATGAAATGGTTTAGTGCAATTCTCATGAATTACTATGCACAGTAACGGGTTATTACATCCATGGATAAGATAACACAATTATGTCTTCCACCAATTCTCTAGTAGAATTAAACTTCAAGATGGGAATACTTTCTAGCATACTCTACTTATGCTCCACTTCAATACACACTCTTGTATAACCTACTCTTTTTATATTTGTAGTGTTGTTATCTATAGATAGGGGAGTTCCAATATAACTAACCAAGTAACTCAAACCCTCAAACGACCAATATTTAAGAGGGATTTTATGCAAATTTATTATCATAGTTAAAAGGCCACCAAGTGAGTTTTTTACATAGTCATTTTGTGTATGATTCTGTTGACACCTGAAGCGAAAACCATTGATCCCTACAAGAATTGGATATGTGACCTTGACAATTAGTTCTTGGCTTTTCTTAGAGCTCTCGATCTACTCCAATAAGGTCTCAAGGAATGTTGACACCCCATCTTTGCCTTCCTTTTCTTGACTTCACCATCCCAAAACAATCATCGTCATACGATATTAGTATACATAATTTGGGAGGTAACACAACCTTCGTGTTTTTAGGCTTACCACCAAGCTTCACTCTCAGCATCAGAACTTACATCGAAGCCGCTAGTTATCCCTTCAGAACATACGATTCTCGAGTACTAAGCTCGTAGTGAACTGTACATGCCACCTTGGCCATTTCCCAAGTTTTTGGAACTTAGTTATTTGACAAAGCGAAAAGGCCCCTCCCTCCCATTTGTCGTTTCTTTGAGTTTTAGGAAGATTTTTATTGGATTTTTATTTATTTATTTATTTTAAAAAAATCTTGTTACATACATTGCATTTATTGACTTTTAATATTGCAAGATTTGGAGTATTTCTTGTTTAAACAAAGGTAAAAAGAGGAGCTTTTAACCTTGCATTTATAAAGGCTTAATTAAAGTGAGTCCTATAATAGAGGCATTTTTGGTTAATGGTGCTAATTACCATAAGAAAATACAAAGTTGGTGTGTGGCTTCTTAAAAATATCAGATCGGTTTGGCTATTTCTTTTCTCCGACTAATTAGTATCTCATAAAATTTTCTTCTATATTAAATGTACTTGTGACTGGTTTCAGAATGTGTTTGCTGTTGGTTGATTCTTTGCTCCTTAGATGTTAGGATTCTAGTTTTCAGTCTTCATTGATCCATTAAAAGCTTTTAAGTTCTTTTTTGTTCCCAATTTTTAATATTTCATTAGTTATTTTTAATGGTTCAATAACATGTTTAGCATTCTATGGATATTTAGTTGCTATCATCCGTTTGAGTTTGGATCTTTTAATTTAGTTTGACGTGAAGTCATGTGTACTTAAAGTTCTCACATCCATTTATTGTGTTTCACATTTTGAGATTCAATACCAATCTTTGTTTCCTTTCTTGAGTATTATTAGAGCCATTTAAGGGCTTGTTATGCGTGTCTTCTTTAGCTTGTATTAGACATTAGGGAGGTGACTTTGACTTCTAATGATAGATCAAGGGTTAGTTCTTCGATGAGTTTTAGGTCTAGAAGAAGAAAAAATGTTGACGAATTACATATTTGTTCTTGAAACATTGGGACCCTTACAGGGAAGCCTTTAGAATTAGTGGAGACTTTAAACAATTATAAGATTTATATAGCGTGCTGCTAGGAGACAAGGTGGACGAAGGCTAAGGTAAAAGAAATTAATGGTTCAAACTGTGGTATTTAGGGTGTTCGAGATGATAGAATAGGGTAGGTGATTGACCTAAAGCGTAATAGTCAATATTAAATAACTGTGAGTGCATGGTGTAGCTATAACTAGTACCGAAAAGTATGGATCGATCCTACGAAGACGGTAAGTACTAGTAATTACTGTTGTTTTATTATCTAGCCTATGGATTAATTGTAATTTTAATTAAGAAAACTAATATTTGACAATTAAAGTAAACAAGTAGCACTAATCAAAGCAAAGGATTGATGACACTTAATTAATTACCGATATCAGATGATTAGTACCTAGGCTTCAAATCCCCCTAGACCCTTAACTAATTGATTATTTGTCAGGCAATTATGTTATTGATTAATTAGACCGTGGAGATTCCTAAGGCATGGTAGTAGCTGACCTTGAGCCTACCAACAACTAATCCTAAGGTCTTTAATCGAATTACTCAAGTTAAAACTTATAGGATTGCCTTACCATATTATGAATCCCTTTATTAGGTTTGTCCTTAATCCAGAAGATTTATATCGTCCTATCTCTAGGATTGCAATCAACTCTTTCCAATTATCGTTAATCTATCTAAACCTAGGATTTCTCAACTGCTAAGTATGAAATACATTAAAGTATAAAAATCATATTAATAAAAGTAATAAGAATAGATAATCGAATCTCAATAATCAACAAAAGCAATTGCATTCAAAAATTAATCAAATCATTGTTCGGAATCAACTAGGTTTGTTTGACCTAGATACTAATAGAAAATTTAGCTATACATTGGCGAACACAAAATCAAATCCATACATACAGAAAACAAAAACGAAAACATCGAAATCATAATTTTAAATCTCCCAGTATGTTCTCTATCGTATATTCTGACAATGTAGATGTCTGATCTTGCATTCTAATGAATCTCTCGTTAAAAATCCCACGTCTTCTACTTATTAAGCTCCGAATCACCTATAAAAGTCTCTAGATGTTCTCAACCAGTCTACCCCTTCAATTAGCTTTGGGTTATGCACTCTTGTGTGCACATCTGTGCACATGAGCATGCATAATCAAGGTACACCAGATATCGTGAAGGTGCATAATCGTGCATTTCTTCCAGATTGTTGTTTTTTCAGTTTTAGCCGCGTTTTCATCCCGTTTCTTCTCTTTTAAGTCCATAAAGGCAATTATTACCTTTAAACATACTTAAAGCATATTAAGTACCAAATATATAATAAAAGTATCAAATATCAAGCAAAATAAATCAAACATGGATGTCAAAATATAGTTAAATATTCATTTATCAAACATTTCTACACTTAAGCTTTTGCTTGTCCTCAAGTAAACCATAATCAAAATTATAAATTTCACAACATCAATCTTTCACCAATTTCAACCTGTCCATTCATACTATACATCATTATATCCTACCAAATCAAATTAACATACAATCAAAGTCAAGTTATCATAGAATTAACTTCCTAAGTAATCTTAATAGTAATCACATCAACAATCGCATTGAAATCAAAAGATAACTCTTTAGGCACTCACTAATATTTTGCTCAATGCACTTAAGTGTTTAGGGTGAAAAGTATCCAAACTCTTAGTCAATGTAGAAATCTTACCATAGGCTTGCAGTAAAATCACATCTCCACCACTTATGTGCAAACTAGAAACAAAAATCAAAAGGTCTTTGTATAGGTTTTAATAGGGCTTAGGTAAGGTATGATTGAGATAATAAAAAGTTTGAATTGAAGGAAATTTACTATGCAATATATTTCAAGACTTGTTTACAAATATACATAGGTCCTTTCATTGCAAAACTAATGGTACTACATACTTATTTTTTCTCTTTTTTCTTTCTTTTCTTTCTTCTTCTTCTCTTTTTTTCCCTTTCTTTCCTTATTTCTTTTATGTTTTCTTTTTCACAATAAACATTTAGTACCACAATTCAAGAAATATTGGACCTTTCACAAATTTCAAGTCTCAACAAGTAAATAATGTAAATAACCTTCAAGGTTCAAAATAATAATAGGTCTTTAAAGAAAAGTAGGAATAAGGCTTAATATGTGAGTTTAATTAATGAAAAAGGCTAATGCTTAACTTGGTTATTCTCAAAGATCAATTTTTGGGTATGATAATTTTAAGAGAAAAAGGTTAAACAAGTTGGTAAATCTAAGTGCCTTTATCATATTAATGTTTTAATTTTCACAAATATGGTTTCAACATGCATAACAAAAGCAAGTTCGAGAATTATCTTACTATGCATAATATCACACACATGAAAGAATAACAAGAGCTTTAAAAATTTTGAAAATTTGCTCGTAGGCTCAAAAGCTCACAAAAAAGATGGGTATATGTGTGTAGATAATAGCAACATCATTCAACTTGAAAATATGACTTAGAAAACTAATTTCATTCTAACCATCATCCTTTTGCATACCAATTCAATTCAATATTCAACAAGGAAATATAATATTCATAGACAGATTCAATCAATTCAAGATATCAGTTAATAAAACTTGTAATCAGGATTATAATCAACTTGAAGAAATCAGTTAAAGATTTATTAAATCCATCCCCATAATTAAATTGGACATTATCCTTAATGTTCATAGACAATTAAATATGCAAGTGAGTGGGTTGGTTGGTACTTCCTTGATTTGGAGCAATTACTTGATTATGATCCATCCAATGTTAATGTACCCTTGTAAAAATAAAATAAAGAAAGGATAAAAAGAAATAAACAAACTAGGAAATAAAAATAACATAATTGAAAATAATTAAACAATCATAAATATACGAAATTAACATATCAAAAAGAAAATCCTAAATCTTGAGTTGCCTCCCAAGCAGCGCTTCTTTTACCGTTGCTAGCTCGACGTACTCCTGTACTTAAGGTAGCTTAGTTAATTTGATATTTTCGTTACTAGCATCAATCTTACCCGCAAGATATAACTTTACTCGTTGGTAATTAACCTGGACTATACCTTTATGCAGATGACTCACCTCAATTACATCGTATGGAAATACGTTCTCGACAATAAATGATCCTAACCATCTTAATTTAAGCTTACCTAGAAATAACCTTAGACAAGAGTTATATAAGAGAACTTGATCTCCCTACTTGAATTCTCGTGAGAGCTTAATCATATAGTTGTGATAACTTTTGGCTCGTTCCTTGTAGATCTTAGAATTTTCATAGGCCATAAGTCTACATTCGTCGAGTTCACTAATTTGGAAGTTCCTCTTTTCACCTGCACTTTAAAGGTCAAAGTTTATGAGTTTAACAACCCAATATGCTTTGTGTTCTAACTCAACCAAAATATGACTTGCTTTTCCATAGACCAACCTATAAGGTGTAGTGCCAATAGGTGTCTTATATATATCATCCTATATGCCTATAGAGTGTCATCTAATTTAATTGACCAATCCTTTCTCTAATGCTCTACGATGTTTTCCAGAATATGTTTTAAACCCTTATTAGATACCTCGACTTGGCCACTAATTTGAGGGTGATAGGGAGTGGCAATTCTATGATTAATTCCATATCTTTTAAGCACTTTTTCATATTGCACATTACAAAAATGCATACCCATATCATTGATAATTGCCCTCGGTGTGCCAAATTAGGAAAATAGACCTTTTAGGAATTTCACCACAACCCTAGCATCGTTCGTTCGTAAAGCTTGTGCTTCGACCCTTTTAGAAACATAGTCAACCACTACTAGGATATATTTATTACCAAACGAATTTGGGAATGGACCCATGAAATCAATACCCCAGACGTCAAATATTTTGCAAATAAGAATGAAATTTTGCGATAATTCATCCCAACAAGATTCATTACCCGATCTCTGGCATTTATCGCATGAAGTTACAAAACTCGAGGCATCCTTAAAGATTGAAAGCCAATAAAACCTAACTCCAATACTTTCTGGGTTGTCCTATTAGCACTATGGTGACCTCCTGTAGGACTTGTATGACAGTGGTGTAAGATCTTCTACCCCTCCAAATGAGGTACACATCTCCTCAGTATTTGATCTGCACAAATGCAGAATAAATATGGGTCCTCCCAGAAGTAGTTCCTTAAATCAGTAAAGAATTTCTTCTTATGCTGATAAGATGGACCTTTTGATAAAACCCTAGAAACAAAATAATTTGCAATGTCTATAAACTAAGGCTACCTCCCCCACATTATATAGACATTCTTCTAGAAAAGTATCTTCAATGCCCTCTTCATTCAGTTCTTCCAAATTTGGATTTTCTAAACGTGATAGATGATCTGCTGCCAGGTTTTCTGCCTTTTTTTATCCTTGATCTCTAAATCAAACTCTTGTAATAGCAAAATCCATCTAATCAACTGAGGCTTAGCATTCAATTTATTCAGTAAGTATTTCAAAGCCGAGTGGTCAGTATACATAACAACTTTTGACAATACTAGGATTGAAATTTGTCAAAAGCAAAAACCACAGTTAATAACTCTTTTTCCATCGTCGTGTTATTTTCTTAAGCATCCGTCAAAGTCTTACTAGCATAGTAGATTGTTGAAAGTATTTGTCCTTACGCTGTCTGAGTACTGCTCCCACTGCAAAGTCACTTACGTCACACATTAGCTCAAAAGGTTGATTCCAATCTGGTGTAATCATATTTGGGGCCTTAATCAACTTTTCTTTTAGAATGTTAAAAGCATCTAAACATTCTTTAGTGAATATGAAAGGTATATGGTTAGGGGCTTAGGAATTTTTTAGAAGTATTTAATAAATCTTCTATAGAACCCTGCATGACCCAAGAATCTTCTTACTGCTTTAACTAAAGAAGGGGTGGCAACTTTTTTGTGACTTCAATTTTTTCCTTATCAACTTCAATTCCTCAGTGAAATTTTATGGCCTAGGACTATACCTTCTTGCACCATAAAGTGACATTTCTCCCAATTTAGCACTATATTTGTCCTCTCACATCTTTTTAGTACTTTTTCTAGATTATGAAGGCATAAGTCAAACGAATCTCCAAACACAAAAAAATCATCCATAAATACCTCCATTATGTCCTCGATTAGATTGTCAAAGATGGCCATCATACGCTTCTAAAATGTAGCAGGTGCATTACACAACCCAAATGGCATCCCTCTATAAGCAAACATACCATAGGACATGTGAAAGTTGTTTTCTCTTGATCTTTTGGAGCAATTAGAATTTGGAGATTACCCAAAAGTCCGTCCAAGAAGTAGTAGTACATATGTCCTACCAAACGTTCCACCATTTGATTTATAAAGGGCAAAGGGAAGTGACCTTTTCTAGTTGCATCATTCAACTTTTTATAGTCGATGAACACTCTCCATCCAGTGATAGTTCTTGTAAGGATCAACTCATTCTTTTCATTGGGAACAACTGTCATTCCTCATTTCTTTGGTACGACCTACACAGGACTCACTCAAGGGCTATCAGAAATAGGGTAAATTACTCCAGCATCTAGGAGTTTAATTACCTTTGCCTTAACCACATCCTTCGTGTTTGGATTCAGCCTTTTTTGAGATTGTACCACCGGTTTGAATTCCTCCTCCATTAAAATTTTCTACATGCAAAAGGCAGGATTGATTCCTTTAATATCTGAGATCTTCCATGCAATTGACTTTTTATGCTTCCTCACTATAGTCAATAGCTTTTCCTTCTGCTCCACTTCTAGTGTTATTGAGATAATCAATAGTAATTTTGAATTTTTCTCAAGAAATGTGTATTCCAAATGATCAGGAAGTGTTTCAACTCTAATTTTAGAGGTTCTTCAATGGAGGTTTTATTCTTGTCTCCGTACTCCAGTTTATCTTTTCCACATTCTTCGATCTTATGAAGTGCTCCTTGTTTTCATATTCCTCCTCATATTGAGTCTCATACACATCTTGCTTATCATTAGATATGATTCCCTATACAATGTCTAGAGTTATAGAATCATCACATTTAAGAGCACGTCTCATTGCATCAGGAATTCTGAAAGTTACCTCTTCTTCTCCTACCTTGATAACTAGTTTACTATCACTAACATCTGTGACGACTCTATCTGTAGCTAGGAATGGACGTCCTAAGATTAAAAGTACTTCCACACCTTTATCTATATCGAGAATGACAAAATCAACTGGGAAGACGAACCTGTCAACCTTAACTAATACATCCTCAATAATCCCCCTAGGATATTTAACGAATCGATCAGCTAATTGAATGCTCATTCTAGTAGGTTTAGATTCTCCTAATCCCAGCTTATTAAAGAACTTATACGGCATCAAATTTATGTTAGCCCCTAAATCGACTAAAGCTTTCTCTGCTGAGAGATCACCAATAATACAAAGGGATAGTAAAACTCATTGGATCTTTGAGGTTCAATGGTAACTTATTTTGTAAGATCGCTGAGCACTCCTCATTTAACTACACTGTGGCCAGTTGCTCTAACTTCTTCTTGTTCAATAATAACTCTTTTAGAAATTTCGCATACTTAGGCATTTGTGTTAGAGCTTTTATAAAAGGTATATTAATGTGAAGTTTTTTAAATAACTTAAGGACTGAAATGCCTTTACTTTAGGAGGAATTTCATCATCTTTAGTCTTTTCTTGACTCTCCTCTTAATCCTCCTCCTCACTATGCAGTGTGGCATCTGCTTGTAGCTCCTCTTCGCTTCTCAGTGTTATAGCCCTCATATGCTCATTAGAGGTTGGTTCTGTGGGATTAAGGATATTCCCATTTTGCCCTTCCGCTATTATTGTTGCTAAATGATAAAATTGCACCTTTAGGTTACGTATAGACATCTGTTGTCTATGGTGTCTCTCTCTTAAGTCCTGGATAAATCCCAGTATTATCTCATCCATATTCGGGGTCTTTGGCTATAATATATGTGCCTAAAATCTCGGTAGATTTTCTTTTGTTGTCTTTGATTCCCCCATGAAAAGTAGGGGTTGTTCCTCCACCCAGATTGTACGTATTGCTATAGGGATTATTTTGGGTTTTTAGAGCATTACCTAAATAATTTACATGTTCGGTTTGTTCAGATTGATAATCTTGTCCTGGATAATCTAACCCAAACGACTTACACTGCATCACTCTTCCTTGTAGAGCCATAGTAATATTGTCTATCTTCTTGTTCAGGGCTTCCACTTGACTTGCCAGTCTTGTTACTGTGTTTACTTCATAAACTCCCTATGGCCCACTAGTGGTTTGTGCTCCAGCCAAGCACAAATGATAGTTGTTCATGGCCATATCCTCGATCAATTCTTGGGCCGCTTCAAGTGTCTTGTTATTGAGCGTCCCCCTAGTTGTTGCATCAATAGTCTGTTTAGTGTTTTGACTTATCCCATTGTAGAATGTTTGGATTTGCATCTATAAAGGTAATCCACGATGTGGGCATTGTCGAAGCATCTCCTTAAACCTCTCCCAAGTGTCATATAATGATTCCCCTTCAGTTTGGGAGTAAGATGAGATGTCATTCCTTAGTTTCACAGTCTTCGCAAGAGGAAATACTTCAATAAAAAATTTTCTGCCACTTGATCCCAAGTGGTCACTGACAAACATGGCATAGAATTAAGCCACTCCTTTGCTTTTTCCTCTCAAAGAGAAAGGAAATAGATGCAATTTGATGGCATCGTCATTTACTCCATTTATCTTGAATGTATCGCAAATCTCTAAGAAGTTAGAGATGTGCACGTTAGGATCTTCTTCTCGGAATCCATTAAACTGAGCTGAGTGTTGCACCATTTGAATGATGCTCGGCTTAATCTCAAAATTGTTTGCTTGTACAGTCTATCTCATAATGCTAGAGTTCGTGCCATTTAAGTCTGGCTTAGCATAATCAAACATCGTTTGTGGTTGGTCTGCCATATTGCACGATCCCTCAATATCTGCTAGACCTTCCAAGTCCTTAATTTGATCTAGTCCAAACTTCCTAAGGTTTATTCTTCGATGATTCCTACACATGGTTCTTTCTATCTTAGGATCTATGTCAAGTAAGTTTTCAGTGTTACTTTGGGTTATAAAATGAACTGGAGTCTAAATCTAAAACTAAAGAAATACCCTAACTAACAAAAACAAATCAAATAACGTAAATAAAAAATAAAGCACTTAAATAAAGAAAATCACGTAAAATAAAAAAAAGTAAAACAAAACAAACAAATAAAAGTAATGACTAGATTAACAAAACTAAAGTGTTCCTAATATCACCGTCCCTAGTAACGGCGCCAAAAACTCAATTGACTTAAAGCGTAATAGTCAATATTAAATAACAACAAGTGCATGACGTAGATGTAGCTAACACCAACAAGTACAGCTTGATCCCACAAAGATGGTAAGTACTAGTAATTACTGTTGTTTTATTATCTGGCCTATGGATTAATTTTAATTTTAATTAATAAAACTAATATTTAAAAATTAAAGTAAACAAGCAACACGAATCAAAGTAAAGATTTGATGACACATAATTAATTACCAATATCAGATGATTAATACCTAGGCTTAGAATCTCCCCAGACCCTTAACCGATTGATTATTTGTCATGCGATTATGTTGTCAATTAATTGGACCTTGGAGATTCCTAAAGTATGCTAGTAGCTGACCTTAAGTCTACCAACAACTAATCCTAAGGTCTTTAACTGAATTACTCAGGTTAAAAACTATAGGATTGCCTTACCATGTTATGAATCCCTCTATTAGGTTTGACCCTAATCTAGAAGATTTTTGGGTTCCTATCTTTAGGATTACAATAAGCTCTTTCCAATTATCATGGATTTATCCAAACTAAGGATTTCTCAATCGTTAAGTATGAAATCAGATTAAAGTCTAAAAATTAGATTAATAGACAATAATAAGAACAGATAATCGGATCTCAATAATCAACAAATGCAATTGCATTCACAAATTAATCAAATCATTTTTTGGAATCAACTAAGGTTCGTCTAACCTAGATACTAACAGAAAATTTAGCTATACATCGGCGGATATAAAATCACATCCATATAAACAGAAAACAAAATCCAAAACATTGAAATCATAATTCTAAATCTCCTTGTATGTTCTCTATTTTGTATTCTGACAATATAGCCGTCTGATCTTGTGTTTTAATGAATCTCTTGATAAAAGTCCCACATCTTCCAATTCTCAAGCTCTAAATCACCTCTGGAATTACCTCTGAATGTCTCTGGACATTCCCAGTTGCTCTCCCCCTTCAATTAGCTTCGAAACATCAAATTTATAAGAAAACCTAGAATTTTGGGTTATGCACGCTCGTGCACATCCAGAAGTACATAGTTTTTTCTCTAACTAGCAAAGGGGCATGGAACATAAAAGCAGCATTATGAAATATGCAATTTCCTAGAAGATTTCTTAGTTTGTAGGTGGGAGTAGAATGTTCCGATATCTAGTCTTTCTTAAATCGTGGCTTGAGTATATAACAAATTAAATATTCCCAAATTTGAGCTTTTGCTTGCATCAAATAAATTAATTCCATCACTCTTAGCTTAGCAATCCCAAGGAAGAGTTCAATAAATCAATCAAAGTAATTAAGATTATTCATCCTATATTTGGTTATATTGTTCATCAATTAATTCCTCCACCCAGGGTTGTAAGTGTTAGAATAAAGGTTGTTTCCTTCTTTTCGACTGAATTGTGTGTCAATGTAGTTGAGTTGCTCCATATTGTTATTTTTCATTATAAAACAAACAATAGTAACATGATTAACTTGTCTACATAACTCCCATCCATGCTGAATTGCTCTAATTAGAGTGAATGAAGAGGCTTGTAGGTTGTTCAGTTGTCTTATTAAGTTATCTATCTCAGCCTTCATTGTTATCATTGAATCTACAATAATGACCCCCTTATGGTCTCAGAAAGTTGACTGCTGTCTACTTCTGTCTGACATCTAA
>JAOQMM010000007.1:4870936-4881777 GCA_027563515.1 Erythroxylum platyclados
TTTGGTTTGACAATTGGCATAATAAAGATCTTTTGTTCAGAATTGAGGAAATTTAGCATTTACAACTAGTCATGACTCTTATCAACACTATTTTGGTTTGACAATTGGCATAATAAAGATCTTTTGTTCAGAATTGAGGAAATTTAGCATTTACAACTAGTCATGACTTTTAGTACAAAAATGAATTTGCTCATAAGTTATATAACCAATGTAGATGGCCCTACCATTGTAGTAAAGGAGTGGAAATAATCATGGATAACCTACCCCTTGTTAAGCATCTAACCAGGAACAGATACATTGGAGTGTCAATGGTGAAAAGGAATTCATCTTTAAAGCTTACAAAACCCTTCTACAACAAAGAGTAATTAGTAATGTTAAATGGAAGAAGTTTATATGGGATAATGATGTCAGTCTTTCACATGCATTCATCTTATGGCTAGGGATAGCTAGAAGACTATAAAAAAGGATAATATCAAGTTCACCATTCCTTATAAACATTTTGAACTATGCCATAAGCACCTTGAAACCATGGACCACATTATGGTCAATTGTAGATACTCTAATATTATATGGAAGAGACTACAGGATATCCTCAGCTTAAGGAAGGTAGTCTACACATGGAATGAGTTGATAGACTAGGCATCATTAGTCAATATGGCAAGTAAAGCAAACTATAAGGCATTAAAAATCAACTTGGTAACAATGGTGTATAATATATAGAAAGAGAGGAATAATATATTATTCAGGAAGGAGGCAAGAAGTAAGAAACAGGTCTACTAAACCATCATTCTCCAATGCAAACTAAACTTACTAGCTAGAGGGCTAGATTTTGAACTTTCTCAGGGCACGAAGCTTAGATGGTTACTTGCGTAAAACCATTGATCTAATTTGTACCTAGGAATCTTAACTTTTGTTGTACCTGGAATAGGTTGTGTATATTTCCTTTCATCAATGAAATACTTTCCAAAAGAAAAAATTAAAAGCATATTATTGTTCATCACCTTATGTAAACCAACAGACTTTTTAACAAATTTAGTAAGAGGCACAACTAATGTGCTTAGATCCTTCATAGACCTCCTATAAAAGCTAGCTAAATTATGAAAACTTCTCAAATCAATTATAGATTCATGTATAGACCACTTTTGAATAGTCTTAACCTTCTCCTCATCCACCTTTATCCCTCTTGCACTCATAAAAAAATCTTAGAAAATTATATTTTATCCATACAGAAGGAACACTTCTTTTTATTAGCATATAATTTTTCTGGTCTAAAAACATTCAAGATAATTTTTACCTACTTAATACAATCATCTAAATTATTAGTATATGATAAGTGATATTTGTTATATGATTTTCTAATTCATTTTATGTTATAATGTGTATGTTTAGATACATACTAGGATGTTTGGCCTAGGTGTTGTGTTATTTTCATATAACTTGCATGTGTATGTGATTATCTATGATAAATTGCATGTTAGGTTATAAATGAAGGTTTTTAAGCTTAGGTTTTGCATTCTTTTTGATATTTGCTTAATTTTCGATACATTTAATCATTAACAATTAGTGATTAATGCTTTAAAATGCTTAAGACACTCACTTTTAGTTCATATTTGATTTTAGGTACAATTTGGAAGCATAATGGCTAAAGTGAATTGAAAGCACACTCTTTGAGCCATCTTTTTGATATTCACAATCACTTGTCTTCATGGAACAAGAAGAAGAAGGATTAGAGCAAGAGGAGACAAGAAAATGCATAAGAGGAAGAGTATATGTGGCAAACATCAAGTATTCATGCATGGTCGTGATGTCTCACGGCTGTGCAAGACAAGTCACGATCGTACCATGCAACCATGGCTCACGGCTATGAGCCTCCCATGGAGCTAGTCACGGTCGGGACATCACAAGTCACAAGCATGACTTCTTGCCAACTCACCCGAAAACCTAATTTTTGCTATAAATACATTATGTTGACGGCGGAAACATTTCGTTCTTCATTTATTCTTCATTTTTTGGAGTTTCGGTAGAAAGAATTGAGGCAACAAAAGCTCTCATCCTTTGGAGACTTGTGGAGAAGATGGAAGGCTAACTTCCTGACACCGATTTGAAGGTGACATCAATGCCTATGTCACTGTTAAGCTTATCTCATCTTTGTTTAATATTGAATCTCCCTTTAAGGATTGTTATTGTTGTTCTACATTGAATGATTTAGGTATTGTAAAGATGATCTCAATGCATTCATTGGATTGTTTTATTACGAACACATTACTAGAATCTTGAATATAATCCGTTATTGTTGTGTTTGAGATTTGTTAGTAGCCACCAATGACTTTGCATAATTAGGAACAACATAGCTTAGGTTGTGAGGTTAATGCCTACATTGATTCGTTTTCCATTTCGTAATGCAGTTGCCCACTTAAATCTAGAGAGCATGTTCTAGGTTATTCAGTAGCTAGGTTCAATTAACGAGCATCTCTTGATTAAACACAACCTAAGAGAAAATCGAGATTAGCAGAACGTGTTGTTAGTCCATGATTAATGGTCCTAAAATAGGTGTGAAAGCATTATAACAATGAGATGTGTTTAATTGTGTGTAGGTCGAGATTGATCCAAGAACTGGGTTTTTACACATATTTGACACTTTTATCATCTTTGACTATTTTCAATTAATTGCTTGCATGAGTTTAATTTTTATTTTGTTTTCTCAATTACATCAACTCAAACCCCCCCCTTTTATTTCCTTTACATCGATTATTTTCATTACAAGAATTAACCGAACATTCCTTGTAGATACGATCCCAACTCACTATAGCTATAAATTTTTAATGTGCAGAGTTAGGTAAATTTTTCAGTGCACTCAACACGCGTTGTCAACTTTTGGCACTGTTACCGGGGAGTGTGGTGATTTAATTTTCATTTTTGATTTTAGTTAGTGTTTTGCGTATATATCTGTTTATAATCATTTCTTTTAGTTATTTTTTAATCTTTAAATATTTGTTAGTGTTGGTGTATGGTAGTTACTAAATTTCCTCATATAAAACATGTACAATTTGATTCGGAGATTGAGAGGATATTATGGAGATTAAAAAAGAGAAGCAAGAACAACTTCAGAAGTAGAACCCGAACTTGAATTCAAAGAAACAATGGCAAATCCGAGAACACTAAGGGAGTTGGCTGCACCAAACTTAACCCAAAGACCTTTATGCATTACATTTCTTAATTTTATTGAGCATGTTACTTTTAAGCTTAAGTCTGGGTTAATACAATTTTTGCCTAATTTTCACGGTCTTATAGGTGAGGATGCACATAAGAATCTCAAGGAGCTCGATGTGGTATGCCTGAGTATGAAGCCTCTAGGGGTGACAGACGAGTAAATCATGTTGAGGGTTTTCCCATTCTCACTGAAAGATGCAACAAAAGATTGGTTGTTTGATTTACCTACTAGGAGTGTGAGCACTGGGATAGAGATGAAGCGGCTATTTTTGGAAAAATATTTTCCCGCATCAAAGATAACGAGTATACGGAAGGAAATCTATGGCATAAAGCAACATAACGGAGAATCCCTTTACGAGTACTAGGAGTGCTTTAAGAAGTTGTGTGTTAGTTATCCCCATCATAACATACCTGAGCAACTTCTTATCCAGTATTTCTACAAAGGATTGTTACCGATGGAGAGGAATCTAATTGATGTAGCGAGTGGTAGGGCACTATGTGAGAAGACTCCCATAAAGCCAAGATTTTACTTAAGCGCATGGCCGCTAATACTCAACAATTGGGCACTCACAATGATGTTCATTGCGTAAACGAGGTAAGTACTTCATCTATCGAGCATCATTTAAATAAGCTAACAACTTTTGTTTGACAAATTGCAGTTAGACAAGCATAAGTAAAGGCATATGGAAAATGTTCAAACATGAGCCATTCGACTGATGAGTGTTAGACATTGCAAGAAGGAAGTATGGAATATATGAATGCTGCAAGAGAGAATTTTCCTAACCGGCACAATTTGTACTCTCAAACTTATAACCCAGTATGAAGGGATCATCCCAACTTGAGTTACTGGTGGAATAGGCAGCAAACTTACTTCCAGAATAAGCCACAAGGAGCACAACAATTCCAACCAAGGCCATAAGCTTCTTCTTCTAGTTCAGGTACATCTCTCGAAGACTTGGTCAATACTCTTACCGCTTACACTATTTAATTTCAGTATGATGTCAAATTGAGCATACAAAACATAAAAAACCAAATGGGTCAGATGGCAGTGAGGATCAACCGTCTAGAATCACAAAGTGGAGGAAAGCTGTCATCATAACCCAAGTTGAACCCCAAGAATGTTAGTGCTATAACTTTAAGGAGCAGAAAGGAGATTGAGGTTCCCAAGAGTACCTCACCAAGGATTGCAAAAGAAGAAGAAATTGAGAAGGAGCTAGAAAAGGAAGAAAAACCCTCATTTAGCACAAAGGTAAACTTTGAAAGACCTAATATCATTAACACTAACCCTCCTTCTTTTCCTAGCAGATTAGCAAAACGGAACAAGGAGGAAAAAGACAAGGAGATATTAGAGACTTTTCGGAAGGTGGAAGTGAACATTCCTTTGCTAGATACAATTAAGCAAGTACTGAGGTATGCCAAATTCCTCAAGGAACTGTGTACTTATAAAAGAAAGCTGAGAGGTGATGAAAAGGTGATGATGGGTGAGAATGTGTCTACGATTTTTAAGAAGAAGATGCCTCCAAAATGCCAGGATCCAGATATGCTCACTATTCCCTGCAAAATTGGTAACATTGTGATTAATAGAGCTATTTTGGATTTGGAAGCTTCAACTATTGTTAGAAATTAATCTTAGAGCTTCAAACACAGTTGAACTATTCTAAACTTTCTTATAACATTTATTTATTATAAATAATCTCTCTTATTAACCTTTTAAGCGATGCGAGATCTTTCCTATTAGTGGTAAAATCAATCAAGTATTTAACATTAATTTATTAATAATCTTTTCAAGGCATATCCTTAACTAATTTAAATAAGTACCAAATGTTTATTCTATATCAACATTATCACATACTAAAAAATTTCCCAAAAAATTTCCATTATTTCTTCTCCTTAAATGAGTTATGATTCTAACCAAAGAATTGAAAGATAGGAGGAGAACTAAAAATAGTTTTGTAAAGGTAGGTATTTCATTTAAAACTTGGAGAAGGAACTCTTCAACTTGGATTACATTAATCTAAATAATTTTAAAAACTTTGCAAAACTTGCTTGTCCCAATTTATTAGCTAGAATTACCATAACTATATATGGAAGGTGGAAAGAATCCTAGGGAAGCCAAATCATGCAAGATTTAAGACTTTTTACTATTAAAAAAGGGGATAACAAATTCATAAGTACTAAATCTTTTGAGTTTTTTTAATTGAATGTCCAACCTTTTAAAGTTTTCAATTTACTTCCAAAACTTAAAAAAAATCAAACTACTCAATTCAAAATATTTTGTTATTGATATTTTATTTATGTAACTAATGAAGCACATAAATATGGACATTTAGATAGGCTATGTACTTTTATTTAAGGCTTAATAGTTACACTTTTGCTAATAACACTAATTTATCATTTATCTTCAAATTTTTTGTTATCTTTCTAGCCCCTCCATTGTTATCTCTCCACAACATTCTCTATCCATCTTGATTGTCTCTTTCTTTTCTTTTATGTTATATTATTGTCGTTCATAATTCAACTTCTTATGCTTGAGTGAGAAAAAGGAATGTTTGTGAACTCCACAAATATTAGTGAATCCTAATTCTTGAAATGCACTAGATAATCCTTTACCAATATAAAGAACTTTTGGACCTTAATCCAATATTTTCATGCCCATTAGTTATCTCACAATGCCATTAATCAAATTGATATCTTCCTTATAGGTAAGCAATAACCAAATTGGCATCAAACAACTGATAGGCAAACAAAGTTGTGCCCCTATACATATGGTGCATCACATTCATTAGAGTAAATGGAATTAATCAATTTGAAGTAACAACCAGTTAGGATTTACTGAACGGAAAATACGAAAGCAATTGAGACAAGTATAAATAAGCATAAAAGTGAGCACTTGGCTACCATTAAAGATTTGGAATCTTAAAACCTTAAAATCCATTAGTTCTCAATATCAACTATCAAACAAGACAAATTCAAAATTCAGGGCATTCAAAATAAGCAATAAGCAAGTCATTTTGCAAGAGAGGTTAAAGTCTTACTATGAAAAGATACAAACTTTAGTGAGTGAAAAACCTCGAAGAGGTGGGATTTCCACCCTTAAGGACACCTGTTGATTTTTGGAAGTTTAACCTACCTTATAGTAAATTTTCAAAGCAACAAAATGATGATCACTTCATGTTGGAAAAAAAAGAGACAATTAAGAGTAGATGGAGAGCTCTACAATGATATAGCAATAAAGAGAGTGACAGAAACAACATATTTAGGGATAAATGTCAAATTAGAATTGTTAGCATATGTTTAATTATAATAAGAGCTATGTAGCATGTCAAGGTTTCTACATTCGTGTAATCTGTTAACCATATCAATAAAATATTAACCAAGATAATATTTTGAACTGAGTAAGCTAATATGTTGATGTGTGTATAATAATGTCATTCTTATAAACCTTCCCTTAATCATATATAAAGTTGACATCCACTACTTTAAAGGACATAATCTTAATAAATTTGTAGAATTATAGAACCATAAAAATTGAAAATATAACATTGTAATTTGGTTGAAGTCTTAAAAAAAAGTTTTTTGGAATAAGTTCAAGAAATGCCACACATATGAAAGAACTTTTACTTTTCTTACCTCTAGGTTTGTAACTTACTTTTCTGTCACTTTTTTCTTCTTTTTATCTCCTATGACAAATTGGTTCACATTTTAAACAAATTTATGAAATTTAAATATAGTTTTAACTTAACTACCATATGCATTATTAGATAGAAATAAACCATGACAACGTTTTTATCTATAATTTAAGTAATTTTAACTAAGATAATTGTGGAGTTGATTAGTAGACTCAAAGAGACATATTAGACTAATTGAAAGAATATTATTTTAGTGGTTTTCTTAAAGATTGGGCACACCATATAATAGCAATATTTTCTTACTTCTCAAAATATCCTATTAGGTCTTTAAATACCATATTATCAAACGTGCTTTATAGAGTTAGAATAAAGTCTTCTTAACTCAAATAATTTTAATTAATAAATCTCTTATATAATTAATGAAATTTAATAGCTATCTTTTTAAAGTATAAGGTAGCTATTTTTACCTTGAATTTTAATGGAGTCTTTTTAGAAAAAAGAAATTGAATTAATAAATAAGGGTTAAGATACAATATGTTTGATCATATCTAACTATTACAAAATAACATCATCAAAAAATCACAAACTAGCTAGATTAGATAAATTAGCAAATAAGACAAAGAGGAAGGACCATCAGATTCTCCCTGCTATTCTGCTTTATGAGCTAATGTAGGAGTCATTTCTTTTAGCAATGATATGGTTCCTGATCTTGTTGAATAATTTCTTAAAAACAACCTCTTTGATGGATGTGGAATGTCCAAAAGTCCTGTTATTTCTCTCTTCCCAAATAGCTGCTACAAGATATGTAAAAGCAACTTTATAAATCCTTAAATCTCCTTAATGCTTCAATTGTAGTTTAACACTCCAACTAATGATTTCTGACCATGAGTTAGGAGGATGACACAAGTGACATAATTGACAAAGATATTTATTAAATTAACATTGGAAGTACAAATGGTCAATATTTTCAGTTGAGGATTTACATAAACAACACCAATTAGTGAAGCATATGTAATGAGCTATCATGTCTAGAGTTGTTGACCTGTTCCTGATTGCTAGCCATGCAATGAAGGATTTATAAGGTGAATTATGTTTCAACCAAATCAGCTTATACTAAGAAATTTGTAAGTTAGAGCCTCTGAGTAAATTCCAACAAGATGGATTAGTAAATTTTCCTAAAGAAGTTAGCTCATCTCATCTTATGTGGAGGGACAAGTACAAAAAAAGATAGAAATGAGGTTACAACTGATGAGTTATTCAACAATGAGCCATTCAAGATATCCAATACATCTGTAACTTTGATGTTAGTGTGTAGATTTATAGGTAAGAAGCTGGAATCCAATATTAAGGAGAGAGGACCAAATGTAGTAAGAGTCCATTTACCCCATATTGAACTTTTATCAATAAATAATCTCCAAAGTCTCTTGGTAAGAAGCATTAAGCAGAGTAGTTTGATGGATAGAATGCCTAGACCACCACAACTTCTAGGTCAGCAAACTTCTGTCCATTTTACTTTAAAGCTTCCACTACCTTTAACTTTCTAAAGGAAATTCTTGAATATTTCTCAATTTCCTTAATGATTGCATAAGGAAAAATGATATGCAAGGCCCAATAACAAGATAAAGATATCAAAACAGAATTGATTAATTGACATATGCTTGCAAAAGATAAAGCTTTGGAGCGCTAGCTTTTAATCCTATTTTTAATACTACTAGGAAGGGCTTGAAATACATAAATGTTCATTTTGTGGAAAAGACAGGAACACCAAGGTATGTAACAGGAAAGTGAGCAATTTTGAAGCTTGTGATATCAGATATTCTTATGGAAAAATAAGAAGCACTAGTTGAGAGATAAAAGCTAGACTTTCTAGAGTTTATAGACAAACCAAATAAGGAAGTGAACATCTTGCATGCCTTGGAGATAAGATTGATGGATTTAATATTAGCTTTGGTGAAGATAAAAATGTCATCAGTAAAACTGAGGCTGATTATGTTAAGTTTCTTACATTTTTTTTATGGAATTTAAAGCAGGAGTTCTTTAAAGCAATTCTTTTGATCAGCCTAGTAAGTACTTCAGAAATTAATGCAAACAGGTAGAGTGAAATATGATCACCTTGCCTGATACCTTTGGCAGCTTAAATAGAAGGAGAAGCTTGGCCATTCACCAAAATTTTGTAAGACACAGTTGAGATGATTGATGAATCCATGAAGATACAAGGAAATCCAAAAACTTTTAACAAATTGAGAATGAAATTCCAATCCACCGAGTCATAAAACTTTTGAAAATCAAGCTAAATTACATAATTCTTACTAGTATTACTTTTGTTGTAAAGTTTGAAAAGTTTTTGTGCAATTGCTATATTATCTCCAATGTGCCTATTAGGAATGTAAGCATATTGAGAGGCATCCACTATACCAGGTAGTACTCTTTTGAGCCTTTCTGCTATTAGTTTGGAGATGATCTTATAGATGGAAGAGCAACAAGAAATTGTTTGAATGTCATTAAGGGATTGATGATCTTTCCTTTTGGGAACCAATGTAATAAAAGTTCTATTGAGCTCCTTCAATAAGGCTTTATTGCTAAAGAACTCCTATATGGCATCTATAAAAGTTCCACTCATAATGCTCAAAATCTTAAAAAGAATAGAATATTAAAACCATCAAGACTAGGGGTTTTACATTGAGCTAGAGACTTAATTGCCAGCTCAATCTTTGAAGGAGCAGCTGTGGATGATAACAATTCAATATCACTTGAGGATATCTTCTATTGAATAATTTGATCATGGAGTCTACTAGAAGAGGAGGCTGAAGAATGAGAGTCTAACAATTGTTTGAAGTGCCTAACAACCTCTACAATAAATTCAGCCTGTGAGTGGAGTTGAATACCATTAGAAATCAAAGAAATAATTTTGTTGGTTGATTTCCTTGCTTGGAAATATCTATTAAAGAAAGCTGAATTTATATCACCTTTTTCTAGCCATCTATTTCTAGACCTTTTGTTTCCACAATGAATAATCAAATTCAGCAGCTTTAATATAATTAGAAAAGGCATGCAATTCAGCTTGTGTAATAGGGGACTGGAAGGATCCAACTTCAGCTCACTATATGCCTCATATAGGGCTTCTATAGCAGTATTTAATAAATGGTGAATGTTGCCAATATTCTCTCTGTGGAATACTTTAATTTCCTCTTTGATGTTGTTGAGTTTTTTATCACATTGAAATTGCTTAGACTTTAAGTAGAAAGAGCTCATTCATTTCCTGATAGCATCTTTGAAACCTTCCATATTCATCAAGAAATTGTTCAATCTGAATGGATGTCTAATAGATGGCTGTGAAGAATTTGAGAAAATTAATATAGGTATATGATCAGATATCGTTGGATTAGGAAAGAATGCAAAAGAATTAGGAAAAACTTGTGTCCATTTCAAGTTAGACATGCCCCTATCCAGCTTTTTCCTTAGGATAGGAGAGTCTTTATGTGTGTTACTCTATGTAAAATATTTTTCACATCTTGTCAAATCACTGGCATCAGTAACATCGATGCAATTTTTCAAGTCTTCTCATAAAGATCTGTTTGAGAAATTTCCATCATCTTTATCTATATGTATAGTAACATTGAAATCACTAAGCAAAATCCAAAGAGAGTTGATCTTTGATGGATGTTTTTAAGCTTATTCCAGAGGTTAGTTCTTTGATAAGCATGATTAAAAGCATAAATCACGGAGATTTCTAGGAGCAAGTTACTACTGAGAATTTTGATTTCAAGATGTATGAGTTGATCATTGATAAAGGAATTTAGAAGCCGAAGCACATTAGAGATATATATTAGCAAAATTCTTCAATTTAGATGAGAACTTGAATTAGAAATAGCACTACAACTAATAGGAAACAAACTTAGAATAGCACAGTTATTTGATTCATTATGGCCCCCAAAATGTCAAGTAGAGATAAGTTATTAACATCAACAAAATTCCTAATAGCTTGTTACTTATCAGGGGAAT
>JAOQMM010000007.1:4887322-4908768 GCA_027563515.1 Erythroxylum platyclados
CTAGTGGTAAGTCTAGGTCGATCCCACAGAGATTAATTTCAATTACTTTCCTAAGTTCTACGTATATGTTTTTACAGTCAGGCTTGGTTTGATACAAATTAGAAAATAACGTAAAATTGAATATATAAAAGCAACCCAACTAAACAGTAGCAAAGTGATAAAATTGATTATGGGTTGAAATCCGGTTCTTTGGTTTAATCTCAGCCTACGCACAATTTCACATACGTCATTGTATTATCGTCATCACACCTCTCTTTAGATTATTGATCGTGAATTAACATCAAGCTCTGTTAATCCCAATTTTTCCTTAAGTCGTAATTAATTAAGAAAAGCTCGTTAATTAATCCTAACTATTAGATAACCTAGAAATAACTCTTTAAGTTTAATTGGACAGCTGCGTTATAAATGAGAAAAACAAACCAATCTAAGCAATAATCACACAATCTTAGATTATTTAAATCATGTTATGTTATCACTAACAATTTAATACCATAGTTGCCACATACTACTTCAAACACGACTATTACGTATCATATTCAAGTTCTAGCAATGGGTTTTCATGAAAGACGATTCAATAAAGCATCAAAATCATTCTTACACAATACTCAATCATTAAACACAAGATAATGTAAACAATCCGGAAAAGAGGGAAAGAACCCGATACACAATGAAAATGTGCTTAATGTGCTCCTCGGCGCCGATTGCACCTCCGAACCGGCATCAGGAAGGTTAACCTTCCATCTTCTCCATCAATCTCCAAGAATCAGCCAAGAATGTCTCTGTTATTGTTGAGAACCGATGAGAAATGAAGAAGAATGAGGGTTGCTTAGCTTCTGCTCACACAAAAAACTCCCTCCACCCCCCCTCGCCGTCACACAATTCTCTTTTTAATAAATACTAGGTTTTTAAAGTGACAACTGGCTCATTCTTACAATTCATGTCACACTGTGAGACAATTAGAGGTCTGATCATTTTTTTCTCCCCCAAAACTCCCAGTCGTCACACCATTCTCTTTATAATAAAAACTAGGTTAAAAGAAATGGAAAACGTGGCATTCTCACGGTGTGAGTGATGTCTCACATGCATGTAATTCATGTTACAACCATGATACAATGCTCACGGTTGTAACATTTTAATTGCTTAGCCATGAGCCACAATGCCTCATTCTCCATTTTTATGCTCTATCTTGTCTCCTCTTCGTGTAATCTTCTCCTTCTTCTTGCTCCATGAAGACAATAGAGTATGAATATTGAGAAGATGGCTCAATGAGTATGCTTTCGGTTCACTTTGGTTTTTATGCTTCCAAATTGTACCTAAAATCAAATATAAACTAAAGTGAGTGTCTTAAATATTCTAAGGCATTAATCACTAAGTGTAATGGATTAAATGTATCAATAATTAAGTACATATTAGTCAATAATTTATAGCGATTTTGTTGATAGCACGATAATCCAATTACATTCTCTATGTTCCATCCTTCTTTTATATGGGATCAAGCTCTCTCTCATATAAACTTTCTTTAAAAGTTTATCTACTTATTTTTGTATCTCTTTTGGATTTGTTTGATAGGCAAGTTGGTTTAGAATTTGGGCCTCTAAAATGAAATTGATTTGATGCTCAATCTCTCTCATAGGTAGTAGTCCACTAGAAAAAAAATCCTCTTAAAGAGATAAAAAAATTTTTATAAAAGAGATACAACAATATTAGTAAAAGTAACATTGGCATCAACTCATGAGAAAGGAAAGATTCTTTATAAATAATAAAAAAAGCATCTAACATTTGACCAAGAATGCATCTTTCACCTCTCTCTTCCGACTTTTCCTTCAACCTCTCTCTTTAGATTTGACTTTTTTTACCCTTGAGATTTCTCTTGTTTTGAACATTTCCTTCCTGCCTTCTCTGGTTGGCACCGACCGCGGGTTTGGATGGTTGAATTTTTTTCCTCTATGGAGGGCCTTTCCAAGGCAAGCATTGTCTATTCAGAGGATGGTGAGCCTGCTTGTCTATCCTTAGATGAATTCCTTGCATTATCTCATGAGTTAGCTCAAATGGAAAGTTCGGATAATGGCGGAGTCAAGTTGGGGCTTCCAATTCCAACAACCAGAACACCCCTCCTATGATTGTTTGAGCATGGAAAAAGAAGATTGTTTTTAATCAGCCAATAATTTAGATGAAACATTTCCATGAGGTAATAAAAGATGGAATAGTATGTCCACCCATTGAGTTATTGAAAACGGGCGAGAGGGCCTGGTTGACAGCCTTGCTTAGTTCCTTATGGAGCAAACTACCAACATTTCCTGTAATTAATGCTTGGGCTAATGCAAGGTGGGGTAAGAAAGGTTTAGAAAAAACATTGCTCATGGATGGTGGCACGATTGTGTATAAATTCACTATTGACAGTAACTTAGAAGAACTTATGAAAATAGGGCCTTGGCATATTGGAGACCAACTAATGTTTGTTCAGAAGTGGAAACCTCGAGTTGAATTTAAGAGAGAATGTATGGAAGTTTTCCCCATATGGATTAATTTTCATAATTTGCCTTTGGAGTTCTGGACAGTTGAAGCGTTAAGTTTTGTTACAAGCTCTTTGGAAAAGCCTCCAGGGATGGACGCTCAAACCTCTAGCATGGCAAGACTCGGTTATGCTAAGATATGCATGGAAATAAGTAGAAATGTTATTTTTCCAGAGACTTTATCTATTCAGAGACTTGGTGTAGATGGGGAGTTGATTAATTCTGAGACAAAGCTCTTTTATCCATGCCAGAATATAATGAAGAAGTGGATACCTTCAGGGTGAACATTCAAAATAGGAGGGAAGGAGGAGTTAATGGGGCTTGAACCTAATTCAGAGGCGAGTCATAGTCAAAAAGTTAATCAGCAGGTTTCGACAAATCTATAGACTGAAAAATAGAATCAATCACCAGCAAGTAATGAAGTTGGTGATGAAGGGAGACCAAACTATGAAGATGCAAATATGAATCAGAATTTAGGAGATGGTTCTTAGAAATAAAGGGGAAAGGGGTCAAAGTCTCAGATTGCAGACAAGGGGGAGGATGCTCACAATGGATAGGAGATTAATAGCAATATGACAGTTACTCCAGAGGGGATGAATTCTCTTCTTATAGATGCTAGGGAGGATACTAATAAGGTACAGGATAACAGTATTAATATGAATGATACTTAAGAGGGATTGCCTAGTAGTGATCAAATTTTGGTTGATGTTAACCAGGATATTGTGGATAAGGCTCAATTTGCAGCAGGTCTGAAGGATAAATCCAGGATAATAGAGGAGAATGACAACATGGATGTGCAATAGACTAATAATACAAACTAGGATATTGGAGCAGATACTTCTTATGCAACTCTTAATAAATCTAGGAGAAGATCAGCCAAGTGGAAAGATAAGTCCAAAGGGGTTTCCCCTTAGATGACAATACTAGTGTGGAACATAAAAGGGTTAAATGATCCTCTAAAAAATTTAATGGTGAAGGATTTAGTAGCTGAAAAGAGATCTTTTTGGTTGGTCTCCTTGAAACAAAAATAAAGGCAACTGTTGTACATTTAGGATTGAATTTTTTGGGCACTCAATGGAAAACAATTACTAATCATTCCTACCATTATAATGGTCATATTATTTATTTATTCAATTCTGATTTCATTGAGGTTAAGCAAAGCAGTATTATTGATCAACATATGCATCTTCATTGTCAGTTGAAGGAATAGTCATCGCCTTTTGAAGTCTCCCTAGTTTATGCTTCCAATTTTGTTTTTCAACGAGAGAAGTTATGGAGGGACCTTCAAATTATACAATATGGCATGCAAAATCCTTGGTTAGTAGTTAGTGATTTTAATTGCTCTTTGAATGCTTGTGAGATCGAAGGTGGAGCTGGATTCACAACTAGGACTGGCAGAGAACTTTCACAGCTTCTACAAAAGGTGAATTTGCTAAATCTGAGGGGAACTAGCCACTTATTCACTTGTACAAACAAACAACAAGGACCCATGTTGATCCGAAAAAAATTGGATAGAGCATTGGTAAACCATTCTTTGCTTAGTCACCTTCCATAAAATAGAAATCTATAGTTTAGTGGCCATAGGAAGGGGATCTAAATACCAAATACTTCCATAATGCCATCATATGCAGAAGAAATGCTAATAAATCTCCTTTCTTAAAAGAGTCAATGGAGAGTTGATTTTGAACAAGACCTAATCAATAACATCTTTGAATTCTTTTAGAATTCCTTAGGAACTACTACTTATAGACCTTTTTCTATACAAGTTCTTCAATCTTATATTAATCCCTTTTTGTCCAGGGATTAGATGGAAGAACTAGCTAGATGTATCTCTCCTGAGGATGTAGAAAAAATGACATTCTCTTTGAATCCATATAAGGCTCTAAAACCATATGGCTTCAATGGATTCTTCTTTTAAACACTTAGGGATAGGTTAAAGAGATGACTAAGTGTATATTGGAATTCTTCTATAAGGGGATCATACTCAAAGAACTTAATAGAACACTCTTCTTATTGGTCCCTAACGTATAAAATATAAGTGAACTTGGTGATTACAAGCCTAAATCCTGTTAAAATTTAATTTATTGATATCTAAGCTTATTGCTAGTAGAATAAAGGTTGTGCTTAGCTCATTTATTCCTTGTCAAGGAGATTTCATTAAAGGCAAGAGTATAGGGGATAACATCATGATGGCTCAAGAGTTCTTTAGTAGTTATCACAAAAAGAAAGGCCCTAAATGTTGTACTATTAAGATAGCTTTTCAAATGGCACTCTGCTAAATCAATTGGCTATTCTTCCGAAACACATTGGAAGCATTTGGCTTCCCACCAAAGTTTAGGAATTAGATCTAACAATGTATTGGAACCACCTCTTTCAATGTACTATATGATGGGGAGCCTATTAAAATGTGCAAGGGACTAAAAGGATTTTAACATGGTGACACTCTCTTCCCATGTCTATTCACCTTATTTTTGAAATCTTGAATAAGATCTTGGTCTATAATATTTAAAGGTAGGCTGGATTTATTTATCACTATAAATGCAAATAACTAAGAATTGGAAGTCTCACCTATGTTGATGACTTATTACTCCTTAGTGGAGTTGGTTAAGCCTCGATCAGGATTCCAATGGAGTCCTTTAAGGTCTTCAATCTTATTTCCAGACTGACCCCAAACTTCTACGAGAGCCACCTCATCTTATCTTCAAGCTCCAAACTACAAGCTAACTTTTTTAGCTCTATCATTAGCCTTAAGGTTAAGAACTTATATTTAAGGGTTGTTTTCACCATGAGGAGACTCTCTTATTCTGACTGCAACACCTTATTGGAAGCTATCCAAAAAAAGGTCAACAATTGGAAGAATAAATGGCTATCCTTCGATGACTATAGCATATAGTCTTTATCCTAAAGAACTTAAAATTTTACTAGATGTCACACTCTCCTTCATAAAAACATCATTAAGGATATTTAGGGGTTGATAAAGAAATTTCTATGGATGGGGAATGGATGGGGAGATTTCTATGGACAGTCACATTTGGCTTTTCCTTTATGCCTGGATCTTAAATCAACTATCTACGTCAATTCTATTATCTGTTTCAAGGATTAATGAAGCTACTGTGCAAGACAACGTAACATGTTTGCTCAATTAATTAAGCCATGAAAACAACCGCTTTGTCTCCTTCATTTCATAATAGCTTTGGAATTTTTATCTGGTCTATTTTAACATGGAATGTCCTATATTTTGTTACTTACTTACATCAGATATAAAGAAAGTTCATTGGGAAAAGGAGAGGAGGCCAAAGGAAATAAAATGCTAAGATCTCAATTTATTAAACCACATATGTTGGTGTGCACATTTTCTAGGAAATAACTTCTAGATATATACTAGTATTTTCTTGATAATTTTAATATTTTCACAATCCAATGTTTATCTCATGCACCTTTAGCATTCATGGATAAGGTTAGAAGTAATATGCTAAATCTTTATTATATTATCTACTAAGCACTTAGCTTTGATTTTTTGTACTTAGGTTAGATGTTTTCGTATAAATTTCGTAAAATATTTATCATACTCAACATTAGCTTATCTCTTATGTGGCCCTTTCCTATAAAGATTATTTCGTAAAGAGGGTTTTTCATCATAGTGATAAAAGTTTTATCATCATAAATTTTAGAAATGAGATAAGGTCTCAATGAATACCTGTCTTTTGAACGTTGTAACACAAGTTTAAAGATTTAAGGCTAGAAGTTCTAATATGTATACTAGCATATTTCATATAATTAATGTGCACTAAATTTTTTCTTTCTTGTAGGTTTTATTTTCCTTATTTTACAAGTCAATTTTGTGATAACTAATTAATTTGCCTTGCATTAGTTTGCAAGCATTGACTTAAGGAAGTTGTTAGTATACAATAACAAAGATAACAACACCTAGTAGAAATCCCGCTAAAGTGCAGGGTCTGATGAGGTCTAATAATACGCAGCCTTACTCCTAACAAAGTTGTTAGTATATATCATAATTATATTATTCAAGTTTAAATTGGTCAACCCCTAACCTATTTATGAAGAATGGTTAGAAAAGAGACGTACCCCTTCATATATCAGTGCATCAAATTATAGAAATTATATGGATTGAGAAATTTTTTAATTGAGTTAATTTTAAAATAATTTGTAATTGTTAAGGATCCTTAATCATGTTATAAATGCATGTTAATATTTCCATTTTACCTTTGACATGTCAGCAAAGCAACTCTTTTAAATGCAATATGACCAAGATACTAAGCATGCAGATAATAATAGCAGCATGCACCTATAAAATCTACCTCCTTCTCTCTCTCTTTCTGTCTTTATGGCATGCGTTGAGTCGCTGACGACTACACTACAGGGAACAAATATTACAGCACACCATAGCCCTTCAAAATTGAAACTTACAGTAAATCAATGATTCCATTGTCGCACTCCCTCACTTCCTCTCCTCTATAAATAGCATCATAATCTTCCCCTGTTTTTTGCATGACATCCACTTCTACATTTTCATTCTCTCTGTTTCTCACTACTCAACTTTGTTGTCTCTGTATCCGTACTCTGTTTTTGCCGGTTTCTCCTCTGAAAATGTACCAAACAGAGTCTACTTGGGGGTCTTATACGCGACCAAGAGCCTTTGGTGGAGACCTATTGGAGTGCATAGAGAGGCTGGCCTCTGAAAATGCTGTGGTGATCTTTAGCTTAAGCACATGCTGCATGTGTCATGCCATTAAGAGGTTGTTTTGTGGAATGGGCGTTAACCCAACAGTTTACGAGCTAGACGAAGATCCCAGAGGGAAGGAGATTGAGAATGCACTGATGACGCTTCTGGGTAGCTCTACTTCTGTTCCCGTGGTGTTCATCGGTGGAAAACTTGTTGGTGCCATGGACAGAGTCATGGCTTCTCATATTAATGGAACTCTTGTGCCTCTTCTCAAGGAGGCTGGTGCTCTCTGGCTTTGACCACTATCATTCTCTTGTCATCAGTAATCTAAAGAAAGGGCAACAATAGGAGGCAGAGGAAGGAGTTCTGGTACTAGGTCGCCTCCATTTATGGATACAGGGATGACTTAAGTGAGCCTTTATTTTCTTGTATTGTTTTTCCTGGATAGATAGACCTTGATCGTTTTCTACATGCGTGTCTCTTATTGTCTCCCACCTATGTATCAAAACCGAACATAAAATATTAAAAATGAACAAATGAAAAGATATTCTTATGTTTTCCTCCTCTCTAATGTCCGGCTTGTGCCTCCAAATCACCTTTGAAATGTGATTCCTTACAAACCTGACGAGCCTCGAGTGAAAAACAGCTGTAGATGGAGAGAAGGTCCAAGAACCACCTTGTTGCATTTCTATTGGAAAGAAAACTGTTACCTTTTAAAGGAGATTGATGATACTGGTCCCTCTCTCCCATCCGCGTATTATCACCTTTTTCTTCACGTCAACTATTGCCCAGTTTTTCGCCTGGAAACTCGCCGGATTGAATCAGTTCTTGATTTGTTAGTTGAGAACGGCGGTGTGGGAAGGACATAACGCTGCTGCTTACTCCCAATCCCCGAAATCACGTTCTTGTCTAATCCATGTTGGATGAAATGAAAGAGTTGCCAAGATCACCGTATCAATTGTACCTTGGTCAAATCTTTTCGACATATAGACCGCATTTTAGATTTTTCTCTCTCCACGAAAATTTATTGTAATTTAAAATTTTTAAAATAGTTTTCGGTACATACTTAATACTTATCAACCTTTTTTATTTAACTTTATTTTTTGACGAAATTTATCCATACACAAGCTAAGGCAAAAAAGGTGAAAGTTACTTGAAAATTATATAAATAAATGATATGTGTTCAATAAATTAATTTATTAATTTTGTCAATTAGTTATACTTCCATCAAATTTTATATTAAATGATATTAATTTTTAATATATTTATTAGTTTTGTATGAAATAAAATAAAAGATTATTTGTTATTTACTAATACTTAAGTTTCACATTATGATATTAATTTTTAATATATTTATTAGTTTTGTATGAAATAAAATAAAACAATTAATTATACTAATAATTAAGTATTTACTAATACTTAATTTTTAATATATTTATTAGTTTTGTATGAAATAAATAAAATAAAATTAGTTTTAATATATTTATTAATATACTTAGTTTTGAGTAAGGCTATACGAAGCCCATCTTCATCTTAAGGCAAACATAACTCCTATTTTACCTTAGCTTTATAGCTTCCGACTACTTGACTAACCTATAAAAAGTTTCTAAACAACCTTTTAATGGTCTTTACCAAACTTTTATGGAAAAAATCTACAAAGACTAGTAAACTTGCAATGAGTTTAAAACCAAATTAATTAATTAAACTATACCAACAAAAGTAAGGCTCTTGTTGCACCAAATACTAATTGTGTGATGAAATTTCTCTATAAGAGGCAAGGACTCCTCATCAGACAACCTCTTATGTGAAATAAGAACTCAAACATAGGTAAATGGAATATGTTTCTATTGCCATCATATCAAACAGGTAACTTTTATCCTTATCCATTTTTAGTCTAAATAACTCCTTAAAGCACCTTAAGGCATTCATTAAAGAATTAATAGAACTTGGATTTCGATAAATGCTAAATAGAATATATTTTTAATCCCATATTTAATGTTTTTTTATTGTTTATTTGAGAGTTTCTTACCTTTTTTTATCTTAATTCTATTATGTCATTAAATCTTATTTGCCTTTATAGATAAAAAGGAGAAGAATTAGGTAAATTCAAGATAGAAAATGGAAAAATTGAAGGTATTTTGAAGGGACCCGTACTGATGAAGGACATGTTCTTGCAAGTTTACAACATTCTATGGGTGACCATGTAACTTTTTAAGATCATGAATCTTTGTGATTTTTAAAGATCAAAGCAAGATTGAGGGACACAGTCATGCATACAGCTATGTGGGTGACTAAATCCACCTTAAAAATCCTAAATTCCAGTTATAAATGGATAAAATGAAGAGAAGAAAAGGAGTTCATAGGAGGGTCAAGTTAGGCTTAGGAAAACACATATGGACGACCTAGGATAATAGAGAGAACGAAGAACAAGCAAGGAAACATATTTGGGATGGATTTTCATCAATGTAAAGTGGATTTTATGAAGATTAGAAGGTATTCTCATCATTGATCTTTTAGTTTTATGTTTTCTTTTATTCTTGATGTTATGATTATGAACTGAACTTTTATTAGTACCTCGAAAAGATGAACCTTCAGATAGACCTTATAGTGATTTTCTTTTAAATTAATTTATTATTTAGTTTTTTTTAGATTCAATTATGTGATCTTAATTATCCTTGAATTAGTATTGCAAGTTTATTATTTCATGTATGATTTCATGCAATAGATATTGAGAAAACTTTTTGTAGGAATGGATCTATCATAATTGAAAGAAGTTGTAAACAAACCTAGAGATAGGTTGACATAAATCATCTAGATTAGGTTCAAACCTAAAAGTGAAATTCATGAATTAATTAATGCAATCTTAAGTTTAACTAGAAAGAGGATATAGTTAATCAACTGAGAATTAGTTGCTAATAGTATTGATAAAGATATTAACATAATATAGGAATTGTCATGGTCTTATAAACTAAATATCAAATTTGTTTGTGAAATTATGATTGCATGAGAACTCCTAAGGTGATTAGAAATTCAGGTACCACTGTTTTCTTTGATTCTTTCTTAATTTAATCTTCATTCTAGTTTATAACGCCCTGAAATTTTGGTTTCATGAATAGTACTTTTTGGGTCATGAATAGTGTATCCTGAGGTGAATAATGACACTTAGGACTCAAACTGCACTTTATTTTATTTGGCATCGGATAGTATTATTCAAGGATAGCCTAAGGATTTAATTTGAGGTCAAAACGAGTTTAGTTTGAGGGTTTGACCAAGAGTTGACTAGTGGTCAAAGTTTAACCAGAGAAAGGGTGAAAGTCAAACACGAAAATATTAATGAAAAATAAAGGATAGAAAGGAAAGTCTTTATGTGGGGTTAATATTTTTCTTATAGGTATTTTTTGATTAAGAAGAAAAAAAGAAATGATTAATAGATAAAGTTAATTTTGGTTTTTTAAAAAAAAGAAAAACATTTAACGAGGGACCAGATGTCATTTTTGTCACTTACCTACCCTCTCTTCTTCTCTAAAGCATTGCCGAGACTCATCTTCCTCCTTTCTTCTCCCTTCTTTCATTTTCTTTCATTTAAAGCTAACTTTATCTACTTTTAAACCCCAAATGACCTATAAAACACTAAATCTTCAACCTAGGGTCCCTAATCTCACCATATTAACAAAAAGTTTGGAAAAAAAATGAAGAAAAGGTATCTGGGTGTTCTTAGTGAATAGTGCCCGAAAATTTATAAGGTAAGTTAATGGAGTTTTTGTTGTTTTAGTATATGATTTTGGTATAGTTACATGCATTAATGAATAAAATGCATGAAATTGAATTTGGTATGCAATATTATAAAGATAAAGAAGATGAATTGAAGGAGAGAGAGAAAGAGAAAGAGGAGGAATAAGGAATTGATGGTGAAATTGAAGTTTATGAAAGCTTAATTTGAAGATTTTGACATCAATTTAGTATGTATTCTTGCAATTCTATTTTCCCTAAAAATTATGTATTAGGTAATTCAGGGTTTTTGAGATAAATTGGGGGTTTATGAAATTGTTGTTAAAAATATTTAATTGGATTGTAAATGAAGTAATATATGTGATTGATTTGGATTTTGGATTTATAATTTGTATTTCACCAATTTGCATACATTATGTTTGAATTTGGAAACTTGATATACATATTATTTTTGACTAAATGGGTGAGATAAAAATGTCTTGAATGTTATATGAATTAAATTAAAACCAATAATGGAAGAAAAAAATGACTTTAAGGAATGACATTTTGGTTTAATATCGAATAGCTTGAGTTGGTTATTATGAGCTTTTACAATGAACTTTCAATGGAATTTAATTAGATTTGCCCCTAGTAAAATAGATAGGAATTGGAGGAATATGATAAGGTTGGCATGCCAATTAGGGAGTTAGTAGTATTGCGTCATGATATGTGTTACCGGACCATATGGCTCCGAGAGCTTGGTTCTAAGGTAAGACATTTGATTTGTGTTATGAACTGCATGGCTCTAAGAGCACAATTCTAATATGAATGTATATAACAAAATAGACCGTATGGTTCTGAGAACACAATTTTGGTTTTCTCATGAAAGTTTTAGAACTATGTCTCTAGTTTAATTTCCAATTAGAATTATCCAATTTGGGGGGTCTACAGGTTAAGATATAGCCAAATTACAAAAGTCTATTAAGTGGAACATATCCATCCAGCAAGGAACACATCCCAAATCAACTAACTTTAGTCTTATTATATAAGAGTAATGCAAAAACACATTCAATTAACCAACAACATCCCATTTACCATTTGTCTTTTGACTTCCTTGATTTATTGGTAAATATCTTCAAAGGTTTCACACCAAATTGTCATGACTCTATACCAATTTGCTCATTTCTGACAAAATCAAAATTAACAATATGAGGCTTATTTAGATTTTTGTGAAATATTAAAGAGAAAATCACACTTTTAACTAATATTTAAATAAATTATTTTTAAGATTACATCAATATAATTGGTACACATTACTTAGTTATTGCATCACTTAAACCTAAACTGACGAGCCATATATTAAGAATGGCCAAAAACTGTTTGGTTCTGTTTTTTTTCTCCCGTTTCTTGTTGTCATTTTCATAAAAAAGAAAACAGCACCTAATAACACGTTTGGTTGAGTATAGTTGCCATTTCTCGTCTTCAAAAATAGTAAAGCTACATTAACTTTACGAAAACGAAAAAACCACGTTTTTGTAAGTTTTTAAAACAAGTTTTTTTTTTATATAAAAACAAGCTCCTACGTCTTCTATGTCTTGCATCTTTTGTGCTTCGATTTCTTCATCGTGTTTCAGATGCTTCTCGATTTCTTCATAAACCACATTTGCATGACGGTGATGGTAACAACGGAGGAGGAGGGGACATCGGTAGGCATGGAGGTGGAGGAAGGACACATGCGGGGGAGGTCCTTGTCGTTGTCGTCGTCATCAGGTAATACATCGATATTCTTTAAATCGTCATCTTTGTCCTATGGTTGCAAGGACTCGTTGTCGTCGTCGAGGCTGTGGTCCAAGTCAGTGTCGTTATGTTGGGAGGCCATTAGGAGAGAGAGATTGGAGGGAAAGACTTTGCCATTAGAAGTTGTGGCTTTTGGTGGAGGAGAGTTTTGACTGGGATAGGAAGGCTGAATGACGCAAGTATGAAACTTCATTATTGTTTTTTTAAATTTTTGACAGTGAAAGGTGAAAGTTGTCAAACATAAATCAAGTTGGATGCATTTGTGTATTGTCAGTTTTGTCTGCTATTACTGGCTAGGTTTATTTGGAAATCAAATTTATTATAGAGAAGAAAAAGATGAGAATTTTTTATTCATATGCTCATACTCTTAGCAGTGGTTTAGGCTAGCCAACATATAAGTGATATCTTTCTCAACTTTTCTTGTAATTATAGGTCTGATTATTAGTTTAATAGCTTGATGAAGTTGCTGTTAACTATTTAATGCACCTTCATCATCTGCAAAACATGTTTTGTTCTTTTCTTTGACAAATCATAAGCTATAGTTTTTACATGACAACAAGTGTATTTAAACACTCTCCTTGTAACTGTATTTAAACATGTTTTTATTTTTAATGTTTTATTAAAACTTTTAATCAAACAAGTTTTTGTTTTCAGTTTTTATATTACAAATTTCAACCAAACAAGTTTTTATTTTTTAATAAAAAACGGAAACTAAAAACAGAAAATAAAAATTAAAAACTACAATAGAAAAACAAAAGTTAAACCAAACGACCCTAATTTCTTAGGCTTTAGGATGTTAACGGGACTATTTTGATATTAGTGATTGTCAGTAGAATCTCCTTTGCCCTTTGCTAGTGTATTATCTTTGTCTTTACCATGTACAGTAGGAAAAGAAAAATCAAGCAGTCCATAGGCTATTTCAATGTCGTATTAACTCCGGAATTAGCTTCAGAAGAAAAGAAAGCTCCTTCTCGGAAAAACTGGGCTTTGCTTTCAACTCCATCTGCCCATTCTCTTCCTCATCACATACTTTCGATGGCTTTAACATGTCCGACACCGCCTCTGTAATCTCTTGAACAAAATCAACTATTACTCCATCTATACCCATCAAATGTTGCATGTGTACTGCTTCTGGCACGTTACTACACAAGAGCATATAAAAAGTCAGTACTCTTCTAAAGATAAATTGAAACTTTGAAGAAAGGAACTGATAATCTAGCGAGCTCTATTGTTTGTTCTTCATGCTTACTTTAGTTCTCCATAAGTTACAAGGGCAAGCTTGGCTTCTTTGATATTGTTGACTGCGCCAGGATTTGTGAAAACCCCCTTGACATGAGACACTATTCCTTGCAAATCACCTTCTAAGCACACCTTTAGGGCCTCCTCTAACGAGTTTCTCCTCACATCATAGAAAATTTGAGTCCCTGCATCCGTTAAAAAGAAAACCTGCAACAATTGAAACGTAAGATTTTCATTAGCTACCAGTTGCTGAAATTTTTGTAAAGAGAGGAAAATTTAACATTATTAGAAATGATCCTACAGGATGTGTGTTCTGTAGCGTTCTAACAAGCAGAGCAGCATCGGGATGGAAGGATGAGAAAATAATGGGCCTCTCGTTGGAATACTCAAACACAACCTAAAGATACATATAGAAAGATCAAAATTCAGCACTGTTTCACATCATTAATCCCATAAATTAAAACTTGAGGAGTACTAATTTTATACCTTCAGGACAGTTTGAAGGACCCAAATAAGGTGATCTTGCTGATATACGATGTGATCATCGAATTTGAGTTCGATGTTAAAACCAAGAGAAGGTTTTACCGATTGAAATGCATCTTGCAGAGTGCAGAGTGAATCGTCCTCTTCCACATTCCATCTTACTATTTTCCCATCTTTAGTTTTTCTTAAAAGAGGCTTGCCAATTGTTCCCGTCCCTCTTTGTGGACCATAGCTTAGGAATTCAGACAAGGTCAAATCTGTCACTCTCTTCTCATATACGGTGCCCTGTTCATCACAAATCCACTTCCATGCCTCATGATTGGTTTGAAATAAGAACCGAGCAAATTAAGTAGCTCCTAGAATATATTAAAGGCTAAAAGTAGAGGAACAGGGACTTACATTATCTTCGGAGAGGATAACATCGTCGTGGAAAATGACAGGGCACCCATCTTTGGTCACCTAAACAAATCACACCGTTTCTTTATTTTTTCAATCCTTTTTTTTTTTAACAAGACGACAAAATAAATTGCCCACGAAGAAAACAAACCAAAATAACACATCATCAGTACAATATCCTTCCTTACATGAAAAATAAAAGGCAGAAAAGGAAGACAAAATGGATACAGTCTTGAGAAGTCAATGATCCGTAATTTCGCTAAAACAATTACGTGCGTTGACACGGAAGAGGATCGTTGTGCCATTTATCATGTTCGTGTTCATACATGATGGCACAGAAGATCCGCGTTGACACGGCTAAAGGCATGTGGACTCCGACAGAAACTCATGGTACGTGGGCGACTGACACTGACAGCCTTTGAAATACCGATAATATAACCCGAAAAAAATAGAGACATGCTAAAAGAAAATACAAAGAACCGAAGAAAATAATGAGAAAATAATCCAGGAATTAATGAGAAAATAGAACCTAACCTGAACATCAAACTCGATGAAGTCAAGAGGGAATTTAGCGGCAGCGTTGAAAGACATGATAGAGTTCTCTTTAATGGCTTCCATTCTTCGATCTGTGGTTTGAAACTTGTTCTTGCCATGACCTCTATGCCCTATCACCAAGAACTTTGGAATGCTATAGGTCACCCTATTTAACTCTACCCCTATTCATCAATGGGAAAAGATCAATACCCACTTTTTTTATAAAAAAAAAGGAAAGGCAGGAAACGAATACAGAAGTATGATGATTAATGCAACCTTTAGAGAAACGGCTGGAGCGGAGAGAAAAAGAAGCATTCTCTGGGACCTGGTGAAGATGGGGAACATCGGAGACATGAACAGCTTTGAGAGCCATACGGAGCAGCAGAGAGCTTGGGATTTTGGAAGATTGTGGTTAGATGGATGAGAAAAAGGGTTTTAGGAGAAGGTTATTTATATAATGGTTGATCCATTCTTTGTTTGTTATTCTGAGGAGAAAGGAAAAGAAAACCAAACCAAAACAAAGAATGGATCTGCTGGTAGAATATTCCTCCATTGTTGCTTTCTCATTGTTGAAAAAAAGAAATAATATGCCTTTGGATATTCCTTAGCAATTTCCTAAACTCCCCTGTAACTTTCCGTTGCTTGTCTTTCACGGTCCCGTCTGTCAAGAGTTACAGAGAAGATATCCTACTTTTATTGACTAATTATAAATATATTGAAATTCAAAATTGATAATTCACGAATATTCTGTTACGATGTCGAGGACATTGACATTTCGTGTCGGTTATTGGTTGAAAGACAACAGTCAGCAGAGAATATCCAAACGAATATGATTGATCCGAGATTAAAAAAAATGACCTACCTACGAAGGTTGTGGTTGAGTGGTCAGGGACTCATTCACTCTTAACTAAGGTCTCGAGTTTGAGTCTTGAGAATGGAGTCGCTTTAAATAACTCGTAGGGAAAGCTTGCGGCTTATAAGAGTCCTACTCTGCTCGAATCAGATTAATCGGAGTCCATTAACTTTAGACACTAGAGAGTGATAAAAAAAAAAAACCTAATTGTTAATGGGAAAGCTTGCCCATCGAACAGATGGAATCTCAAACGTTATTTAAGTGTTGATTGATATGTGGATCATGGAAAATAATTTATGATGGGGTGCAGAATGAGATGGTGCCAGGCCAGCATGAGGCGATGGAAAAGATGGCGATAATAATGTATGGTGTGTGTAGATTGAGGTGGTGCCACCCCAGCATGAGGCGATGGTGACTGCGCAAGATAATAGTTCTTAGGATTGGATGTATCTTTTCTCCTCTCCATAATCCCATGAAACCACGTATGCGGTACATAACACGTGTTATGAGCCATAGATTTGGGCAATTAGAGCCTAAATAAAAAGCTTACCTAACATGATCAAGGGTGTGAGATTTCTTCACCAACCTCCAAGATTAGTGGCTGCAGCTACCACTTCTAGATCCACTAGTTAACATAAACATATGAATATTTAGGGAAGACATATTCTTTGGTGAGTGAAAGGTTTTGTATCATTGAACATATAATTTGAACAGAACTACTAATGTTATCCAACTTTTTGTATTGGTGTATCATTAGTAGACACATTAGATTGTTCAATAAATCTATTCAAGAATACTTTTATGGTGAACTTGTTTTATGAAATATGTACATCGGATATTAATTTATAAATGTCATCTAGCTAGTTTATCCAATTAAGTTCACCTTATGAGTCCCATTATTTCTACTTTCTTTAGGTAAAACAATCAATTGTTAGGGAATCATGGTAGGATCCGATCTTACGTATAGCAAAATAATAACAATTTTTTTTTGTTTTAATTTATCAAAGATCAAAATTACTTAAAATTTAATAATATGATTAACACACAAAACATAATAAAGTATGAATCTTAATTCTTATCTTATTATAAAGCTTGATCTTTTTTCTGTCATTTTCCTTGAACTGTTTCTAAAACTAACTAATTTTAACCATCATAGCTACACAAGTTTTCAGCCTCTAATAGTATCCGCAGAATATTGAAAGAAATTCTATAATTATTGTAGAGAGGGTTATGTAAGGAGTACTAACTCCCTTAAAGATAAGTTTATTTATAATAGGTTTTTGATATTTTAGTAATTTAATTGGAATATAGTATTTATGATTACACAAATTAAACTGTTTAGTTTATCCTTAATTCTCTAATTAAATAATTTATATTCATAGATCAAAATTGGTGTCTAACAATGCATAATGACTAGCTAAATATTTAAGAATGTCAAAGTGACTTTGACTAGCCTTTTCATGCATAATTTATCTATATAATTCAATTATTTCATCATACAATATTTTCATTAAATATAAAATATAAAATTAATGTCTATTCAATTTGAATCCACTCAGATTAGTTACCCACCATTAGTATTTGATAATATTAATGAAATCTGAAAACTGTTTTTAAAGTTTCATTCCACATTAACTAAGGATTTTTCGAATCAATACTAATTGAAAACAATAGAACATTCTCCCTAATTCATTTAGAGTCATGAATATTATATTGATCATTCAACTATCTTCATATAGTTTATGCTATATTCAATAAGTACTAACTACGCTACCCTCGAATAAAATATGTTATAAATAGTGTCAAAATATAGTAATCTCTATATGAGGTACTTTCGTGATCTCAAGTTAAAGGATCACTTATATAATTATCACAATAAGAATTTTCACAGACATATAAGTAAGGTTCCAAATGGAATTATCATATGTGATCAGTTTAGTGAATTTGTTTCTGACAAGCATCCACATATATTTTTTTAAGTATTTGTATACTTCAGTCTATAAGATTGACTACTACATAAGGAAGAAACATAATATATGCTAGTCTTTTTATGTTATATTAATGTCTAATATCAATAGAACATAATTATAAACAATTTAAGGATAATACATAAATATAATATGAATCTTATAATTACGATCTCAATATCATTTCATTTACAACGTATATTTATCTCATGAACTTTACCATATACATTTGAATATGTATAAGATAAAGAACATCTTTAAATAATTATGCTCTAAACTATAACCAATTGTTTAGTTGTAGGGTATAAACCAACATCAATAGCCTATCAAAAATTAATAAAAACATTTGCACACTAACGTGCATAAGTTTTGAATTTTGTATAATTTGACACGTTATCGTTAAATTTATAGTTATTTTTTAGTGTAAATCAATCACATAAGCAAATTGTTATATAAATAAGATATGAACTTTGTGAATGCTGATGGATGGATAATTGAACATATTTTTACCCCATGTTTGATGTATTTTCACTTGATATTTAATAGTTTTGGTGTATATTTGGTACTTAATTCATTCCAAGTGTGTTTATAGAGTATAATTGCCTTTATGGATTTAAAGGAGAAGAATTCAAATTAAAAAATATCACAAAGCGAAGATTCAACGCACAAAAGGGATGCATAACTGTGCAACAGGCCATGTAGTTTTGCAATTTCTGGGCATTTTGGTTATGCATAGTCTAATGCACGGTTGTGCATTAGCCCGTACATCTCCCAAAACCCTAAATTTTTCTATAAAATGACATGAAACGAAGACTAATGAGGGAGCAGCCTTTTGGAGATGATTCCAGACTTGGAGAACGTCCAAAAGGGACAATATTGATCTATGAATGTGGGAAATACGAAGAAATTATCAAAAGATTCAATAAAATACAAGATCAAACATCTAAGTTACAAGAACATTCGATAGGAGATAAAGAGAGATTTATAATTATGAAGTTTTTGTCTTCTATTAGTTTTTCTTTTAGTTTATGTTTGATTTTGTTTTCTATTATGTATAACTAAACATCTTGTTAATATTTAGGTTAGATGAACCTTATGTTAATACTCTGATATGGTTTGATTATTTTATTAATGTAATTGGTTTGACTGATTATTGTGATCCGATTGGGCACATTCACATATAAGGTATGCTCCTCTCAAACTTCAGTATGTTCAGCTTCAAGATGGACTACTTCATTTGGTTTCATCAAGCAACTTGAAGTTGAAAATCCAGCAGTATCAGGGTCCACTACTTGTCTAGCTTTTGCTGTTAACTCTTGACTATTAAATTTCACATTATTCTCAACAGTCATAAGTTCTTCATGCCACCTAGTGTTAAATTTTTTGTTAGTAGAAACCCATTTTTTAGTAGAATCATTTGGCTTTTAAGGCTAGAAAATATAAACCTCTGCCTTTTCCAATTCACCAGTCTCACCTAGCCTTAACATTGATAGGCTGTCAAGAAGGGGGGTTCCTTTGAATTTCAATGCCTAGCTTGGCATGGCAGATATGCTCCATCATGAAAGTTTATGTGTCCATGCATACAGGTTTCCCCAGTGAGCTCTCCAAGAAACCTAATCCCTCTATAGTCCATAACTCCATTGGAAGATTATGGAACTACACCCAAATTGGCAGAAGCTCAATTCCTACCTTATCAAGCTCCATTCCGGGTTGCCACTGTAGAAGAAAAAGGGGTTGGTCACCAATGTGCTAAGGCCCCTATTCCACAATCTCCATAAGGTTAGACTCATCACTGAACTTAAATAAAATCGTCCCAACTTCACAGAGCATGAATTTGTCAAGTCCTTTTACCCCCCATCGAACTTTCGCCTAAACACTCATAATCGAGAATGCAGGTCTCTTAGACCAAAAGAAGCCAATTAAAGCGATCAACCACTCGTTGGCACCAGCCTTTAGCAGTTCATCAGGGTGGAGACAACACCATCTTCGACAACATTATAATAATGTTTTAAGTTACCTCTATTGTGCAAAGTGTAAATTTTGTTCTTCCAAGCTTCAGCAGGGCGAAGGTCCTCAGGTTGTTTGGCCTCTTTCACAACATTTTTGACATATTTTTCACCCATTTTAACCAGGAGCTCTTTGGAGAGTGTTGGGAAATCCTCCTTTGAGAGGGAAGATTCTCCTTATTCCATGATCATGTGGAGGGCCTATGGAAGGCCTTCCCTCAAGCAAAAGCCTCAGGCACTGGGCAATCTTCAGGAGGACAAAAGAAGGGTATGAAGACGAGAACTGCAGACGGGGGAAGTAAGTTTCCAAAAATAGAAAAGGAAGGGTAGTTTGGTAAATCAAGAAGAGAGAAGGCAAAGAAATGTAATATCTTTTGCTAGTGATGAAGTACAATTAAGTATTTTAAGACATATAAAAGCATAATTTGCTAATGAGAGATGTAGATTCAAGACCTGTTTGATTCCATTGTCATTTTTTTGGTTTTTATTTTTATTTTCAGATATAATACAAATATGTTTGGCTAAATTTTTTGTTTTTTTGTTTTTTATTTTTTATTTTAATTTTGTTTTATTGTCAAATAATATATAATATATAACTATTTCATGACTAATATAATATAATATTTTATTTTGAAAATTAATTTAAATTTTTTTAAAATAAAAAATTTACGAATTAATTAATAAATATATTTAAATTTAAATCATCTTTAAAATATATAAAATTTTAAATATTTATTTATGAAATAAACATTTTTAATATTAAATATTGAATTCTAAATAATAACACTGATTTTAATAAATAAAAATATATATCAATAGATATTAGTTTAAAAGTAAAATTTATTTATTTAAATTATTCATTTTAATAAAATCTAAGTTATGAATAAATATTTTTAAATAATTGAAATTAAATTAATTTTAATTTTTAGATATTAATTATTATTAATAATAAAAGTGTAACCATCTTAATATTAATAAATTTATTTAAAAATAAAATTGAAAACAAAAATATCTCGCAATCTAGTATAATTAAGTAATGTAACAGTGACCCACTCACCCTTCTATATCAGCCCGGCTTAACTGTACTTTACATGGTCCGTTAGCTAATAGCCACGTGAACTTTCTTGAACTACACATTAGCCTACCTTAATTACACGGTCCACTTGACATGAGCTTTCTTCGACTACAGCCCTTGTGACCAACTTTATGAGCCTTCTTTGAATATGAGCCTATTGGAGGATTGGACCTCATAATTATACATACATA
>JAOQMM010000007.1:4960400-4970969 GCA_027563515.1 Erythroxylum platyclados
AAGGGACTGAAGTTTCATTTCGGCACGTGACGCATGTAGGAAACAATTCTCCCACAGCCCAGCGAGGCAGCGACACAACAAACGTTACGAAACCAGTCTTTTAAACTTCCTTCTCTGCTTCATCTTTTCCAACTTTTTCCTCCTCTTCTCTTTTTGATCTGCGACGTCGTTTTTAGATTCCACAAATTTCTTCTTCTTTTATGTCGTCGTCGTTGAAATTAGTCGTAACTGCTTTCTATTTCTGATTCAAAATTTTCACACTTCGACCAAAGATTTTTTTGTTTGTTTGTGATCCGTAGGATTCGGATTCGACTAAAAGAAATAGCTGTCCTCTGATTTTCCAATCTCTGCTGTGGTTGTTAAATTCGCTGAGATTCGAAGAAGTTGGATTTGGTTAGGGTTAGTGAGAGAGATGAAGTCACCGCTGGCTAAGCTTAGAGGATTTAAGCTTCATAAGAATGATGGTAAGGACAAAAGAGACATTTTCCCTTCTGCTATGTTGGATGAGCTCGCTCAAGCTTCTCAGGTTATCTTCTCTTCTCTTTCTCTCTCTATATATGTGCGTGCGTGTGTATAGTGTGTATAGTGTGTATACACTATATTCTGATAATGAGTTAATTGGTTTGTAATTATTAACTTCTTTCAAACATCTCTCATCTTGTTTATATTGACAATTCTATTAAAATTCAAGTGATCTCCGATTTCAATTCGCCTTTTCGTTTTTTGATTATTATTTTAGCTATTTCTGATCTGAATTTAGCAAGTGAACCAATGAGCTGATTTTGATTTCTGTGATGAGGTGTGGACTGGTAGTTTCTGTTTGATTAACCATCTCGGAAGCTACAACCATTTCAAATTGACGTCATTTCTGCTTCTTGGTGTACTAGATTCACTTTTGCCCAAAAAAAAAAGACAAAAAACTGTTTTTAGCTTAAATGATGTTTGAGATCCCAATTTGTTAGCGGAACAAATGATACATTCCACTAAGATAGTGTTACATGTAATGTAATTATGATTAAATTGCATCATTCATTCCATTTCTTTGCATCATTGCGTTTAACAATAAATCCTCAATATCTTACCAAACTTCACTTAAGTGCATCATTGAACCCATTCCTTTGCAGCTTATATGGAATGTAGTTAAGGATCATTATTAAATGATTTTCCTGTTCCCTGTTTTTTCCACAGGACATGCAAGAAATGAGAAATTGCTATGATAGCTTGCTTTCTGCGGCAGCAGCAACAGCAAACAGTGCATATGGTAGTGGTCTACTTACCTTTTGTATTCTAGTATGATGCTGCCTTATGCTGGTTGACATCATTCTCAATTTATAGCTTGCAACCTTGATTTATTTCAAGAGGATGGACTTTCTCTATTCATGGGTTGACAAATTATTGATTTGATAAAAGCATCACTGTGTTCATTTGCCAAAACTCTAAACCTTTTGCAAATAAAATAGACTAAGAATTAATAAGACAAATAAAATAACTAGTACACTGTACATTTGAACTGTAGTCATGTGAATACTGGAGCTCAATCCCGATGTCAATTCCCAGTGCCAATCGCCTCAACAAATTTAGTTTTGGAGTTGGAAAATTTCCCCTTTCTTATTCTTTTTGTTGGCCTTAAACTATTTTCCTTGGCACCCCTTCAGTATGGTGTTTCTGTTAATTTCCTGTAGGATTACGTACATACACCTGCATGAGTCTACTGAGGCTAAAAGTCACACGTATCCCATTATTTCAATGGCCACTAGTTTTGTTTGTCATAATATTAGCCCTAGTTCTTAAAAAGTACACTAAAATTTAAGTAATATTATTGGTGTTCCCTGCCTGTCCTACATCATTTGTGTACTTGTACATGAAAAATGTTGTAGTTGTTTTGAAAATACTTTATCATTGCATTTACGAATTCTAAAGCTTGGAGCAAATTGTCATGAACTTTAGTTTGATAGCATTGTCCTTTCAGAATTCTCAGAATCACTGCAGGAAATGGGTTCGTGTCTCTTGGAGAAAACTGCATTACATGATGATAAAGAAACTGGTAAGCAAATTGTCTATCAAAAGTAGTATCTTGTCCTAGCAATATGCTTGATGTATAACTGGGTGTTTATACTCTAAGAATTACACTGGAAGTTAACAGACTTGTCTTCATTGAAGTTGCATTCATTTCACTTTTTCCACAAAACTAGGCTTCTGTATAATCACTCCTCCAACACAACATAGGCCAACCACTGAATTCAGTGTAGGATGAGGAGGGATGCCCATAAGCAATAAAGTTAATTGTTAGATTCAGACAGAATTTTGAGAACCTGAGATTGTGGGCATCCATTTTTTCTTTTACTTTAGCACGTTACTTTTCATCATTTTTATTTTGTTTTATGACCACCTTCCAGCGCTTACAATTACTCGCTTCTTACCAATGTTAATCCCTTTGCTCTTGCTTTCCCTCTTTTGTTTTTATTGTACTAGACTTCATTTTCTCAGTTTATCATGTTAACTTTTTGACAATGATTGAAGAGATCTCAACATTGTAGTGTTAGGAAGTAAAGCTAGTATTACTTTGACATGTGATTAAGTTGCTTTTTTAGTTTAGAGTATGATATATAATTTTTATTTGGTAAACTTGTATGACCACGTTTCAGTTCTTCCTGACCAAGATGTCACTTCACATAGTAAGGGCATAGTGAGACAAATATGAACTTCAAAATGAAAATTCACTTCAGCTTGTATGTTCACTTTCAGAGTGTGATTCAACTAAAAATCCCATCATTTTTGTTTGCAATTCTGTGTATGCCTTAAAATCTAATGGATCATTACTTCAAAATTTTGTCTATGTAGAGAGCTTTGGCTTCATATATTTAGAGCATTGATTATTTTTGTAGTCTTACTATGGAAGAATATGTAAAGGTCATGTTCACCTTGACTTCTTCCAGAATCACCAAAAAGTTGAGAGAAGAAAAAAAAAAGGAAAAGAAAGAGAGATCGTGAACTGTTAAGGTCATGTTTACGCAACCATGACTAATGATATTACCATGTTTTAATATACTCTGATGCTATAAATATCTGCAGGAACAATTTTGTTGTTATTGGGGAAAGTGCAGTTTGAACTTCAAAAACTTGTTGATAGCTATGTAAGTGCCTGTTGATCTGATTTTCTTTTGTGGCTAACAATGCAATATCGTTAAGTGATAATGCCTCTGAATAATCTTTTCTTTTTGGCATTTAAGCGGTCTCATATATTCCTCACAATCACAAATCCTTCTGAATCACTTCTCAATGAACTCAGGACAGTAGAGGTTTGTTTCCTGCCTCTCTATTGTTTTGTTTCCTGCCTCTCTATTGTTTCTATCTTGGGAAAAAGTCCTTTTGTTATGGTGGCAATGCAATAGATAACTGTCTCCCACTCGTCAAATGTTCTTTATGTTCTTGCATACAATGTCATAGATGGTTGTAACTTTAAGCTTGATATCTTTGATGGAGAGAAAGATTTATGACAGCTAAGTTTCAACAAATTAGGCCTAGAATAGGATTGATGCTGTAAAAAGGTCAAATACCTCTATGTCTGTATCATGATTAGGGTTTAAACAAAAACTTACCTTATCAAATTTCAGATGCTGTCTTGCTGAAGAGAGTCCTGTTTATGTTAGTTTTTTCTAGCAGAAACCTTCTTAAAATAGGAAACACAGAATCGAAGCTTCCAACTAGAAAATCCTATCCATTATCTACCTTAGGGCATAATAGGAAAAAGAAAAACCTAAACAAAGCTAAATAAGAAAAGTTTATAAAACTACTAAATCTATGTGATGCTTTTTTATCAATATCGCTCTATTTTATCTTTGGCATTTCTATTTGTTACTGTTTGAATGTGCATATCATGTTTTAAAATCTGTGCTTATTTCTACTTTTGGGTCAATGTGTCATCTGCTATATTTCTGGGTATAAGATCTAGTCATAGTATTCATCATTGAAATTACCTTGAAACGATACACTTTGTCAGGACCTTGCTTTATCATGCTTCCTTTTATTGTTATGTGTTAAGGAATGGAAAATGAGCTTACCTTGATTGGTTTTCAATAGTGCAATCATGCACACATACATAAATTGCCATATTTGGAGGCCCTTTCTTGCTCTAAGTAACGTGGTCCTTCACTTTGGAACTTACATCTCACTTTTTTGTTTCCTGTGGTGTAAGCCGCTCTTTTTAATTATTGATAATGGATTCAAGTTACTCCATGGATCTGGTTTTACTCATTGACAACTTGCTCTCTGCTGCAGGATATGAAGCGACAGTGTGATGAAAAAAGGTACTCAGTCTTCTGTTACTTTTCTTTTATTTGTTGGTAGTAAATTTCTTCTAATTAATCAAATGTTTCTCAGAAGCATTTATGAGTACATGCTGGCACAACCAAAGGAAAAAGGAACTTCAAAAAGTGGGAAAGGTGAATCTTTCACACCAAAACAGTTGGAAGCTGCCCACAATGAGTTTGATGATGAGGCAGCCTTGTGCATTTTCCGATTGAAATCTCTGAAGCAAGGACAGTCGAGAAGTCTTCTGACACAGGCTGCACGACACCATGCTGCTCAGGTTTCCTTTGTAGTCACCAATCGGTTCAACTGATTTGAAAAATAATTATTTCACTTAGTTTGATGGATTTATGCTTTTCTTCTTACCTTTATTGCTTTAAATGTAGTTGAATTTCTTTCGGAGGGGACTGAAGTCACTTGAGGCAGTAGAACCTCATGTAAGACTAGTAACAGAACAGCAGCATATTGATTACCAGTTCAGTGGACTTGAAGACGACAGTAGAGATGATGGTGAAGATGATAGTGGTAATGGGGATAATGTAGATGGAAGCAGGGAATTGAGTTTTGATTACAGACAAACTAAGCTGGGTCATGATGCTATTTCCATGTCAATAAATTCAATGGAGGTGAGGATGTAATTCTTTAAGAGATTTTCTTGGTTTAGAGGTACTAATTACTTTATTTAACATCTTCTATGTCTTGTTCTAAACTTGCATAGAGTATAATTCAGTGTCATATCTCGGCCATTCATTATGTTTTCATAAATTTAACATCTTCTATGTCGTTATTGAACTTCCATTCGATAGCAGTTATATGTGTTATTCATTTTTTCTTTTTTTCTCCCATTTATAATAATAATCTATACCAAAAATATAAAAGAAATCACAATTACACTTCTGTAAATGATGATGTTTGAGAATTAATTAGAAACATCCAGATGTTGTAGATCAACATATGCTATTACTAGTCTTGTTGCAGATAAAGAATGTTGAGATAGGTCATTGTGAAAAATGGTGGACAACATTATAAGAAAGTAGCATTCTTTTAAGCATATGGACTTTTCTCTCAAGGAAGGTTGAATGGGTTGTGAAACCTTTGGGAAAGTGACAATGATTTTTTATCTTTACCTTTTTGTGTTGTATATGCATAATAAGAAGGAATGAAGTCTTCTGCAGGTGCTATAAGGTATTTAAAGGAGGGTTGTGAAAAGCAGAATAATTCTATTTTGTTTTTACTTGAATAGTTTACAAGAATATATACAGGAAATATTCCTAAAATGTATGCTAGAAATTAGGAATATACACAATCATACAACTAATTATAGGATATACATATATATACTGCTAACTAATAATGCATAATACCGACACTCCCCCTCAAGTCGGTGAATGAATATCTTTCATTTCCAACATGCTAATAAAGTCATCAAAGGTTGTCCTGGATAGTCCGTTTGTCAAAACATCAACTATTTGCTCCTTTGATGAGATGAAGGGCATGCACGTCAAGCCACTATCCAATTTCTCTTTTATAAAATGTCTGCCAACTTCCACATGCTTAGTTTTGTCATGCTGAACAGGATTGTGTGCAATATTGATTGCAGACTTATTATCACATTGTAATTTTATTGGACCTTCCCATTTAATTTTTGAGTCATCAAGAACTATTTTTAACTAAAGCAGCTCATAGATCCCTAAAGCCATGGATCTGAATTCTGAATCTGCACTTGATCTTGCCACAACATTCTGTTTTTTGCTCTTCCATGAAACCAGATTTCTTCCCATGAAAACACAGTATCTTGCAGTTGATCTTCTGTCCACTAGGGAACTTGCATATCTGCATCTGTGTAGGCTTCCAGCTTAATCCTTTCTCCTCTTTTAAAGAAAATTCCTCTTCCTGGACTACCTTTTAGATACTGCGGAAGTCTGTGTACAACTTTGAAGTTTATTTCTTTGGGGTTATGCATAAATTGGCTCACTACACTTACTACAAAGGCAATGTCTGGTCTTGAATGTGTTAAGTATATTAATTTTCCAACTAATCTTTGATGAGCTCCTTTAGGTACTGCTTGATCATGTGGTGCATCACTCAATCCGTGATTGAACTCAATTGGAGTAGCTAATGTTTTGCAACCTAATCTTCCTGTTTCTTTCAACAAATCCTGCACATATTTTTGTTGTGAGATGAACATACCTTGCCTTGAATGTGCAACCTCAATTCTTAGAAAATATTTCAACTTTCCCAGCTCTTTAATATCAAATTCATGGAATAACTTTTCTTTAAACACCAGCATTTCTTCATCATTTCCAGTGACTATGATGCCATCCACATACACCAATAATACTGTTACTTCCCCAGTTTTTGAATGTTTGATAAACAGGGTATGGTCTCCATGACTTTGCTTATACCTAAATCTTGTCATAGCCTTCATGAATCTCCGAGACCATGCTCTTGGTGATTGTTTTAGTCCATGTAGAGCATTTTTTAATTTGCGCACCAATTCCTTTTGAGATTTAAATCTGGGTGGAGCTTCCATGTATATTTCCTCTTCTAGTTCTTCATGGAGGAAGGCATTTTTAACACTATATTGCTGTAAGTTCGAGCCATAGTTGGCAGCTAGTGACAATAAAATCCTAACAGTATTCATCTTTGCTACTGGTGCAAATGTTTCTAGGTAATTTATGTCATAGGTTTGGGTATAACCTTTGGCAACCAACCTAGCCTTGTAACCTTCTACTGTCCCATCAGATCTACTTGACTGTGAAACACCCACCTGCATCCAACCAATTTTTTATCGTTAAGCAGTCCACCAGCTCCCAAGTTTTATTTTTTTGGAGTGCATCCATTCACTTTTCACAGCACTTCTCCACTTCTCATCTTCTAGTGCCTCGGTCAAATTTGTTGGAATGGGAATGTAATGGAGATTTTTTTGAAAGGTTTGGTGTTTTTGGACAAGTTTTGATATTTCATGAACAAATATGGTGGGTGTTATGTGCAGGTTCTATTACCTTTTTTGAGTGCAATTGATAGGAGATTTACAACATCCCCTTAAAACAGGAGATCTTACCTTTGAAGGAGTCTATTTAAATATTTAGTATCATAATTAATAGGTCTATTATTGCTAGAAGTCTTATCCTAAATAAACTAGTAGGTGGTCTATTCTTGTTAAAAGTCCAGTAGGTCTATTCTTGTTAGAAGTCTAGTAGGTCTATTATTGTTGAAGTCTTATCCTAAATAAACTAGTAGGTCTATTCTTGTTAGAAGTCTTATTCTAAATAAACTGAAGTAACCAACTTCTATATAAGGCTACGTTATTTATGAATAAAGCATCAGATAAATTATCAAAGAAATATTGCTTGGAGGACAAGACCTTGTCACGAACAAGTCTCCCTCTTGCGTAGAAACATAAGGTCTTCTAAAAAAGGGAAGAACTCCAACAAGGGAAATCAAGAGGATTCCCTGGTGGATTGTCCCGTGACTAGATCCTACGCCCGGGACCATATTAGCAATGGGTATGTCTAAATCACTAGGTTCAATCTATGGGTCGAAGTTAAGCTTGTCATCAGTATGTGTATCAGGGTCAGATAAGCTTGTGGTTGGTTCAGTTGGTTCCAAATCTGTTTGGAATGCTGGAACAGTAGCTTGTGCAGGGGCTTGTACATGCTGTAGGTGAGAAGCAGGTCTCTTCTTGGTGTAAATCTGCAGTTTTTGGAGTGGTTTTTCCTTTGTTTGTTTCCGTTAGAGCTTCATTAGGCTCAATAGACTTGTCTGAAAAATTTGGTTCAAACTCTATTTGGGTGGAAAAATCAAGGAAAAATAAGTCCCTTGTCCTATCTTCATTCAAATTCGCCCCCCAAACATAGGGTTGTGTAAAGAAAGGTCTGGTTTCGTTAAATGTAACATCAATGGACACAAAAAATTTGTGAGTTTTGGGATGGAAACACTTCTATCCCTTTTGGGTGGAAGAGTAACCAACAAAAACACATTTAAGAGCACAAGGGTCAAGTTTTCCTTTATTTTGAGAGTGAATATGAGCATAGGCTATACTTCCAAAAGTTCTAGGAACAAGAGTATTGGAGAGCCTTAGATTCGGATAGAATTGTGTAATAACATTTATTGGTAATTGAAAATTAAGAACTCTAGTTGGCAATCTGTTATGTAAGTAGGTAGAAGTTAGAACAACTTTCTCCCAAAAATTTTTGGCAACATTTTTATGAAAGAGTAGTGCCCTTGTGATATTCAATAAGTGACCATTTTTCTGTTCTGCATCTCCATTTTGTTAAGGAGTATTAAAACATTAGGATTCATGAAAGAAATTTGATAGAGTTTGATTGAAATAATCTTTAGCATTGTTAGGATCCTTTGATTTGTGCATCAAAATGAGTTTTGATCATGTTTTAGAAATTTGGGAAAAGAGTACTAACATATGACTTGTGTTTTAACAAATAGATCCAAGTAACTCTTGTGCAATCATCAATGAAGGATATGAACTACTTTGCCCCAGACAAATTAGGAATTGGTGAGGGACCCTAAATATCACTATGAATGAGAGAAAAGGGGGTATGGGTTCTCTTATTACTTATTGGAAAAGGTGCACATTTGTGCTTTGCAAATTTGCATTCATCACAATGGAAAAGACTCAACATCTATTTTATCAAAGAATGATGGAAACATTGACTTTATTACATGAAAAGAAGGATATCTTAAACGATGATGATAAAGCCACACTTTTTCTATACTAGACATGGCTGACTCTGAAAGAAAAGATGTGGGAAGAAAAACCTCGGATTTGCTATGCCCTTCTTTATTCTCTAGGTAGTAAAGGCCATTCCTCTCACTAGCATGTCCAATCATCCCCTTCGTGTCCTATGCTTGAAACATGCAAGAGGAAGGAGAGAAAAAACAGCTTGACATTTAGAGTCTTTGGTGAGTTTATGCACTGAAATCAGGTTGGCAAATAATTTAGGAACATGGAGGACATCTTTTTAAGATAAGAAAGTCATTTAACTGAACATCTCATTGTCTAGTTACAGTGACAATTGATCGATCTACTATAGTTGTATTTTATGGCTAGAGAAAGGTATATAAGAGATAAAAAGTTTAGAGGAATGTGCAATGTGATCAGTGGCTCCCGAGTCAATTATCACATAGTTGAAGATTTATTTTCTAAGGCACTAGAAATACAAGAGATGGAGGAAGTACCTGAAAAGGTCAATGAACATGAACTTGTACCTGTATATGATGGTTTCTCAAGTGTATTCAAGAGGAGTCTTAATTTTTCAATATTTGCTTTGTTAAATTCTTGGGCTCCATCTTGAGTTATTTCTGTATTATTCATTTGTGAGCTCACTATATGTGCTTGTTTCCCTCCACCTTTTCGCTAAGTATTGGTCTTGTTATTTAGTTTCTAGCACTATTCCCTTGTATGGCGGTGCTTTTTACAGTATGTGCTGTAGAGGGTTTCTTAATTGAATGACTTGGTTGGAGGAGACTGTCTATTGTCTTCTGCAGTTTGTGCAGCATTTACCTCCTTCAAATTTGTGGATTAAGTTACTAGTGCAGATCCTTCGGTTGCTGCTGGATGTATTTCCAGCTCACACTTCTTCTCCCTTCCTCAGTTCTAATAATAGCAATGGCCTCATTCAAGGATGGAAGATCATCTCTTCCTAAAATTTGGACTCTCACAACATTGAATTCTACAGTAAGACCAACAAGGAACTCATAGATTCGATCTTTTTCCATAAATCGGTTCAGCATTCTAGCATCTTGTGCACACTGCATTTTGATGCATTGGTAATGATCTAATTCCTGCCATAGACTTTTCAAGAGATTTGCATACTTGGTTACTGAGTCCCTTGCTTAGTTGCTGAAATTTGAATTTTGATCTCATAAACTCGAGCAGCATCATTAACCTTAGAGTCAATTTGTTGAATTGTCTTCCAAATCTCCTTAGCTGCAGTGAGAAGCATACAGGTGTCACTTATCTCAGGATTCATTGAGTTTCACAGCCTTGACATAACCATGGAATCTTGCTCATCCTATGCGTAAAATCTAGTATCAGTTTTGGCTGGTCCAGTCCCTAACAAATGGCTCAACTTGCCTTTTCCCTTTAAGAATGTTCGAACAAGTTGAGACCACTTCAGATAATTCTTCCCTTTCAGACGGTAGGTTGCTTGAATGTTTGGTAAGTCCCCTGTGTGGGTTACAGCAGTGCTGTCTAATGGAGAGACCCACTGGTTTCAGCAGCAACCTTCCCTTGAGATC
>JAOQMM010000007.1:4974379-4990547 GCA_027563515.1 Erythroxylum platyclados
CACCCATGACTACTTTGAAGTTGGTCATTTTTTTTTTCTGTTGGGTTTGATGTGTCATCCTTGGTGAACCAGAATAAGGAAGACCGTGTATTCATGGACTGGTGGTGTGTGACACATCGCTAAAGAGATTTTGAGTCTGGAGTCTCGCTTGATTAGATTACTCTTTTGCTGGAACTTATTGTACTGATGTCATTTATATGATATACAAGGGAACTATTGATGATAGTGAAGAATGAGTAGATAATATACTAAAGAGTTCTGAGAAATGGAGCGAAGGAAATAAGAATGAAGCAGAGGTGAGCAAAGACGGCTCATATGTTGGGTGGGCTCTCAACCAGTGTATGAATAATTGCTTAAACTAACATTGTTTTAGGTAAACTTATCTAAATGATTAAGACTTTTTGGGTTGATCTCTCAAGTTAAGCTTAACCTAAAGCCTGAGCAATTAGGCCTGATTTGTTGACTTTGGTTGGACGTGGGCCTACCGTCATCCTTAGTTAGGTCCAATCAACACCAATTTGAGGTTAACAGTGGGATAATATGAACATCATATTTCTTAACTTTAGAAGTTGATTTAGAGTTCAGGAGTTGCTTTGCATGGGTTTGATACCCCAAATTTATAATCTTTGACCTGACCTAAATATACTCATTGTCTATAAATACCTTCCAAAATCGCTTGGTCAAGAGCATCTTGTTTGTGCATCTGATGGAGTTGATCTCTAAACCTCCTTCATCTTCAGAGAAAATACCTTAGACCATCTTACTTTGGCTTGAGAGGATTATCCGATTTGCTTGACCACAAGAAGTTCTTTAATAATCTTTCCACATCCTTGATAAGCTTTTGAGGCATGCATAAATTATGCAATCGATATAGAGGTTGTTGAGAACAAATTTAATAAGTTGTCTACCAGCACAAGAGAGAATTTATTGTTCCACTTTTGAATTCTTCTTTGACTTGAATCAAAGACAGCATTACAATCCATATATTTGATTCTCCTGTAAAAAAATTGGTATCCTTAAGTACTTGAAAGGAAGTTGTTGGTGTCTAAGGCTTGAAATGCTAATGAGTGTGTTTGTTAAATCTTAAGCACTAGTAGAGACGTACAGATGGCTTTTAGTTATATTGATGGTTAGGCCTAAGATCATACTAAATAATTTTATTCAACTCATTAGTGCTTGGATAGAACTAAGGTCAGCTTGATAAACGAGTTGGAAATCATCCACAAAAAGGATAGGTTAAAGAGTCTTAGCTTATTGCATTTAGTGATAAAATTTGAATGCAGCTCCCTGATCAATCTTGTAACTTATTAATCTGGTTAATAGGTCAATATTTTACATATTATTCGGGTTAATTTACTTGGTATTTTGTATTTTGATAGCATGTTTTATATGTATTTTACTATATTTTTCTACGTTTAATTCATTGTCTTATAGGTGATGAATTTGAGGAGATAACATGCAATTTAGTACAATTTTCTCTATAGTTGTCCAATTAAAGATATTTCGAGGTCATTAGGAAGATATGAAGATGGAAAATTACTTTGTAAAACATATGGGAGTCATATTGATAGGTATATATTTTACATATTATTTAGGGATAATTCACTTGGTATTTGGTACTTTAATAGCCTGTTTTATGTGAATTTTACTATTTTTCTGTGAATAATCCACTGTCTTATTGATGATGAATTTGAGGAGATTAACATGAAATGTAGTTCAACTTTCTCTATAGTTGTCTAATAGAAGATATTTCGAGATCATTTGGAAGATAAAAAGATGGATAACAAATTTGTAAAAGACATGAGTGTTAATTCTAATTTGAAGATGTCTAAAAATAGAGAAGTTGGTGGAGCAAAACGTAACAACGTTGGAATTGTTAATAACAGGCATCTTTCTTATACCAAGGTTTGAAGAGTTGAGAAGTAGAACAAGATTACCACCATAGTTGATCCTATAATAAAACTAGACTTCTCTTGAATTAAAAAAATTAAAACGGTACAAAAATTGATGCCTGTTATAACTTGGTATCGTTACATATGGCTATACGAAGAATGAAAGTTTCAAAATAAGATTGACACCAATATTGATGCTAGTCTAGCACCAATTATTAGATATAATTTATGATGACATGTAATTTCTTAAGTTTAATCCTTCTAAAACTCTATCTTTGTAACCCTAATTATAAATACATATATTATAAGTTACCTAGACATCTTGAACAATTTTATATTGTCTTAGAAAGGTACCTTAAATAGATTTGGAATTTTCAAATCCTAAAAAGTACTTGGCATAACCCAAGTCTTTGATTGTCAACTTATAATCTAAAGTTGTTGTGACCTATAATAAAGTGGCTTCACTAGTTCTAATATTCACCACATCATCAACATAAATCAATAAAGCAAATAATTCAGTATCACCGGTATGTATTAGCTTTCCTATATCCTTCAGGTAGCAATCTGTACACTTATTCTTATGAAAACCTTGAAGGAAGGCACTATTGATGTAAAGTTGTCGAATGGGCTATTATTTTGCAAACATGTATTCTTATAAGCCCTTATACTTAATCATATCCTTTTGGAAATAATCTCTCTTTGAATTTATCCACCTTACCATCTGCACCATACTTCACCTTGTAAACATATATACTTCTTACTGCCTTCACCTTGTAAACATATATACTTCTTACTGCCTTTTTATTAGTGTAGAAGTAGAAGAAACAATTGGAATTTCCATGTTTGGAACCATAGGTAAAGAAAAATTAGAATTCTGTTGTGTGTGTAGTCAAAAGGAAACACATATTCATAAAATACATCTCTATTAACAAAAATTTTGTTATTCTGGAAATCATACAACTCATATCCTTATTAACCAATTGGGTAACCCACAAAATGCTTGTTAAAAATTGAGCCTCAAAATTTTCTTTTGTAAGGTAAAACATTAATAGCATAGTAAATACATACAAACACCTTTAAATGGTAATATGTAGGTAATTATCTTGTTAATGTCTCAAAAGGGGTTTTCCAAGATAACTTTTTAAAGGAATCCTATTCAAAATGTAAGTAGCATAAAGTATATACTCACACTTGAAATTATTTAGTGCTTTTGATTTAAAATGAAAGCCCTAGCAATATTGAGGAAATTCCTATATTATCATTATATTGTGATATATAGACACAAGCTCTTTTATGAAGAATGCCTTACCTGTAAAAACCACACTACAATTTGCATCAACAAACTTATTTAACATTATCTATCCTTATTACTTTAATTTTTTTCAATCACTAAGTTACTACTAAGACAAAAAAACTCTTTCAACATAGTAACCTTTTAACTCTTTTGATTCAACATATAGCTCCATATAATCTGAAATTTTCACCAATTATTGTTAAAATTAGCTCCAGTAAAAGAAGTGATAATATAAAGACCCCAAAAATCCACATAAATTAAGTAGAAGCAATTATAAGAACTTGTACAACTATCTTGAAACATATGTCTAGTTTGCTAAAACAAAGGAAAAACATGAAAAAATAATTTTCTTTCAAGCGTCCTTTAGGAAAATGTATATGATGCAATTTATCAAAAGATGTATGTCCTAACCTAAAATGTCATGAACTAGAATATGTATTTAAAATGACTTAAATCTGATCTATTTTCGACCACAAACCATTCATTTTATTCTCCTCAACTTTCTTTGTAGGTAGGTATATACTATAATGAAAAGTATTGCTATGAAAAATTGTTAAAAACATTAGATATAAAACATTGAAAAAAAAACTTGTTACATTCAGCCTGTACAACCCCTCCTCATCTTTCCCAACAACCAAGACTCTTCTACTCTCAAGGTCTTGAAATAAGCAAAGACTAGAAGAGAAAGATCAGTGTTTGATTTTGGTTTTTTATCGACTTAATAATGAAAGTAAGTTGAACTTGAAAGATTGAACAAATAAAACATCTTTTAGTAGAATTTTCGATGCAAGGTCTATTTTTGTAGCTTTTATGACTTTATTAGAGATAGCATCAAGAAGGAAAACAGTCAAGGGCTTAGGAAATAAATATAATTTGTAAGAAGTGGTTAAATCTGGACATATGTGATCTATGACCCTTGTGTCTATAACCCACGAACCTAGCCTTACATTGCTAGAACAAGAAACACTAGAAGTATTCAATTTATTAGCAAAATAGATGCTAATCTCTCTATTGTTCTGATGTTGTGCATGTATCACTCTTTTCTTTCATCATTATCATAATACCCTCCATCTTATTTTTAAATTTACAAAACCTTTTATCCATTATGTTTTCACATATATTAAAAGGTGTTTCCATTTTTCTTTTGCTGAAATCACCCTTGCTGCCAGCCCTTATATCTTTGTCATGTTTGTTGCCACCATTCAGGATACCCTCTCAATTTAAAGCAATTTTCCTTCATATGCCTATCTTAATAATAATGATATAGACCTTTATCTTTTCTATTTTTTATTTTTCTTAGAATCCTTCTTACCAACTTGACTTTATGGCCTTGTTTGACAATTAGCGAATTGCATTAATTGTTAGCTGATTTTATCAGTGGTTAGCTAACAGTTGATTATATCAGCTAATTTGACTAGTAGATAACATTAGCTGTTTATTAAAGATGTTTGGTAAAATTAATTATTTAGTTTTAGCTGTTTATATGTAAAATGACTTATGAGGGCATGACTTTAAAAAAATTATAAGAGCATGAATATTATATATCTTAGTATTTCGATGAATATTTTTATAAGAATTTATATTTTAGATATTTAATTTTATAAAAATTAAGTTTATAACTCCAATAGAAAACATAAAACATATAATAATAACAATGATGACAACAACGACGATACATCTAAACACAAAATATAACAATCCAAATGAAATTTAACATCACAATTTAAATAGAGCAAAAAAAATGAACACCATCATTTAAAGCAAATGTTTATAACAATCTAAGAATGACGTCTAACTGCCATTAAACTAGAAGCAATATTATTACAAATAGTTGTCATCTCCCGAGTTTTTTGTTCTTCAACGACCTCTTGCATAGAGTTAACTTCAACATCTTGAAATACATCTGGAACTATAAATTCAGGATCTTGATCGATGATGCTAAAAGCCAGATCACCAATGGTACTTCTTCTAATAGAATAATGCAACGCAAAAACTGTACAAATTATTCTATTTTGATCCATCAATGACAGTATCGTTTTTGTAGGCAATGATCGGCTCAAAAAATGGTTAATTATACTAAAGTATAAGAAGTCTAGGTGTTCTTGGTCACGACTGAACCATTACATATCTTGTAAGCAACACCTTCCAAGAGAAAACAATCTATAAACTTTCCAGTAAAGATATACATATTAACATTTCTAGTATTGATTGCCAGGGACAAGTTACTAGTTGAAAAATCACCATTAAAGAAAAAGAACAGAAAAGGACTGAAATGATCACATTCAACTAATTGTTAAATGGCAAGTTCTTATATGGTGCAACAATAAATTCGAATATACATGTTATTGAAAATATACTAATTTCAAAGGACTATAAAGGATTTTATCCTAATTAATTTAAGCTTTAAACAATCTTGCCAAAACACATTCCAAATTCCATGTTTCTGATCATTGTCCTCAATTCTGAATACTATTTTCTTGTAAGATGGTAATGTATAGTTGGTGATTGAAAAAACATGATGGTAACTCATTAGATCTGAGTACCCTAAACTACATTTCGTTGTTACAAGCTGCTCACTGTTCTATCATATCATGACCCTTCATTGGCTTGGCCAACATCTCAGGAATGTATACTACTGCATCTCTCAAAAAATTGTGTTACTTTTAGCAATCTACTTCAACCTGACCATACGCAGAAAATCAAGAGTTGGGCTATTTCGATATGTTGAACTAGGGGATAAAATGATCTTATAAAAGAATAACTTATAATAAGAACAAAAAACCTTTCTTGATCAATCCCTTTATCCCTGTTCTTTGAGAATCAGAAAGATTTTTCTTTTCAAGTGTGTACTTTTAAAAGCTTAAACCCTGAAAGCCATCAAGCAAGTAACAACTAAAGGACCTCACATTCAAGTTTGATAGCCAGGTTTGCTTGAGCATCAACTTTGGTGTTGAATTCCAAAAAAATGAACAATTGCATGTCCATTGTAGAAGATGAATATATATAACCATAAAATTAAGCAGAAGTACACTGAGATATTTCTGAATATCAATATCATATTCTATCAATAGCTAACTTTGGATTGAAAAAGAATCTACCCGTACCCAGAGGACATGTTTGATTTCGAATGAGTTAAACTTATTCTTTAGGTCCTGGGCCTCTTTACACAAATCAGCTAAAGTTCGCATTGTTAATTTTCCATAGACCTTGAACCTGCTCCATATGCAATTCCCATAAGCAGAAACAGAAGTAATAATTAAGCAAAGAAACTTTATAAGCAATCCAAGTCATACTGAGGACAAACAAATTATGGATATGTTACTTGGAACTTTATTTTTATAATAACGGAATGAAAATTAGGGGAACTTCCTCACAAGTCCTTAGAACTTTATTTGCATAAGGAGTAAATAGTTGAAATTCAGGATCATTTCCCAGTTTTCAGTCACTAATCCCAGTCACTTTACACAATTCATGGTTATTGTTAACCTTCTACGATTTAGTTTTGTCTTTCATTTGATTTTCAATAACAAAAGCCATGGAAGTCCTGTAACACTTCAGAAAAACAAACGTGCAGACATAAAATAGAAGAATCCTGTACATTTTAAGTAGGTACGAGAAATACAAAGAAAACCAAACTCTCCTAGTAACGAAGTGTACTATGCAAAAGCATTTTGTGAGCAAGAGAACAAATTTGTGAAATTTCTATAAACAAGATTAGGAATTCAGTCAACCTAGAAAGGACAAGGAACAAGTTTGCCAAAGAGATCATTTTGAGCATCAGATGCATGGATAGTGTAGGCGACATTCTTGAGCCCATGTGATTTAAGATAATCCTCAGCCTCCCTAGGCAAGCCATAACCTTCGAACACACTTACAGAAGGGTTGCACACCTTACACAAAACAAAAGTAAATGCTCACAACGATTCATAGTAAAAATGTCGTTCCAGCTATATAGCAGCAGAGCAAAACCAGAAGAGAACCAGTACAAAATTAACATCATTTACAACCAGTTTCTCTTCGTTTCTCGCCATTCCTCTTTCGCCAAACTATTGGCAACTAGCGATCTGGTCATGTGAGAGCCAAGGAAAGGAAAGAAAATTCTAGTTAACCCTGTAGAGAGTAAAGTAAGGCCACAATCGTCACTGGTTAAAATTTTAATCAACTGAATACCCCAAACGCTCCTGAAGAGGAGCTTCTAAAAAATCAGTTGGTTAGGTTGAATCAGCCAACCCAACCAGCTCATAACCAAATAAGTTTATTAGCTATTTAACATAGTCAAACAGCTAACTCCCTCCAATCAGCTAAAAAAGGGTTGAACAGCCATCTACCAAACGAGGCTTATGCCTTCGAGATTGATGCTATTCCATTACTAAGTTTAATAAAATTTTGACTAACGTATCATTATGATTCAATCCTTAGTGCCATTAAATATGCTCTACTTATCAAAGGTAATGGTTCTTGTAGTAGTAATTGACTTCTAGCTTGCTCATAACCTTCATGGAGCCCCATCAAAAACTACATTACTCGCGCTATGTTTACTAGTACCTCCTTGCTTGTTATAATCACAATTACAATGAGGAATTAGGTCTAAAGCAATCAATTCATCCTAAAGTTTCTTCACTTAGTGTAATAAAATGATATATGCCTCAGTAACTCATAAATGAGAGGCTCATTGCTCTCTCCAAATTTATCATGTAATATATTATAAAGTTCTCTAGAATTTTAGGTATATATAAAAGTCTCAACTAAATCCTTGGATATAGAATTTAGAATCTACAATGTAACCATATTGTAAATCCTCTTTCGATTCAATTAAAACTTAGCTAGTACTTTGCTACCATTGTCATTCTAATTGCTCTATACTAAGTTTGGTTATGTGAACCAATCATGTGACAAGAATCATAACGGGATGATCAAAACGCTAAAGTTATTTAGGATCATCATTGCTTTTCCTATAGCTTCCTTTGGATCTTTCATTGCTTAAAACAACTCTAATAGATTACACACTTGATGGTGCCATAACCTTGATCAATGTTTCAATGAAAAATGCAAGAAGCTCTTGCACTTAAAATAAGAAAAGGTGGTTCTTATACCATGAACAAAAACTTCACATACGTAACATCCAATTTAGAGAAACTTCACTGTAACCCACAGGGAAGTTCTTTATTTCTAAGTATTTGGCAAGGCAAAATCGAAAAATAAAGTTTGTGTTTTATACAAGATAAATAAGAGAAAGAAAAAATATCCATAAATAATAAAATGATTGATTGAATAATATGAACCACAACTTTAATACATATTTTTGGCTCTTGTTATTTTCATTGATTATAATTTATTTTCTTATGCTTATTATGCTTGTATTAAATTAAAATAATAAAAATATTCTTTGAAATGAAATGATTTTTTTATTAAAAGATATCATGCCTAGGAGTGAGAATGGGTTGAGTCAAATTGGGCATCTATGAACTCGAGTCCAGGCTAAGCCTGAGGCCTCAAGCTTGACACAGAAATAGCCAAAAACGACATCATTTTATCCAAATTGATGTCATTTTTTATTACTCGTTGGACCTTGGGCTTGAGTGGCTAGGACCTAAGGCCTGTCAACTCAGGCTAGGCCCAATTGAGCTTAGGGCTGACCAAATTGTCAAGCCTAATCATGCCATTTACAAAGTGGATTTATTTAAGCATTAGTATTTACTATTTAGCAGTGTTGTTGTCAGTGCAATAATAGTTGTGATATACTGATATCTAAAAAGCAGGGAATGGAACATCGACAGCCTCTCCTCAGCGATAAGTGAAAACACCAAATCCACACACTCGCTGCCAATAATGTTTTCTTCGTTCTTCTCTTCTGCTCCACATTTCTCTCCCTTTGGCAAACCAGTTTAATATAAAACAGCTTCGCTACTCTTTACACTCTTTTTAGTCCATTCGTCTTTGTATAGTAGTAGCAGAGTCTCCACCAAATTCTCTCACCGCGCCATGGCCTCTGCTTCAGCTCCCACCACCCTTTCCATCCTTAAAAGCACCACTGCTTCTTCCTCAGCCACCACCAGGCGTGTTCGTGCTTCTCTTCTCCCTCTCTCCTCCGGCCGTCGCCGTCTTGGCTTTGCTGCTACCAATCCTCTCTTTAATCTTCATGTAGCTCCTGTTATCCGATCCGGAAAGTGTTCGAGGGCCGTGGTTTCAATGGCAAAAACGAGTGTTGGAGAGTTGACTGCTTCTGATTTGAAGGGAAAGAAGGTTTTTGTGAGAGCCGATTTGAATGTTCCATTGGATGATAGTCAGAATATCACTGATGATACCAGAATTAGAGCTGCTATTCCCACCATCAAGCATTTGATACAAAATGGTGCTAAAGTCATTCTCTCTAGTCATTTGGTACGTGGGTTTTTCCATTTATCGAGGTTTCTTCCTATGAATTTTCCCAAATTTAAGCCTTTGATTTTTGTTTTTACCTAGTTTTGGGATTTTCATGTCTGGGTTTCTGTTTCCTTTTCTCTAATACTATTTTTCTGGCGAAAGTGTACCTTTTGGCTTTTGGCAGGATTTAGGGAGTAGCTTGATAAATAAGCTGCTTTAGTTGCATTGTTCGTCGTCAGTAGTGGTTGCAGTGCATTAATTTATAGCATTTTGTTTATTTATGGTTTATATGTTCGTAATTGATAGAGACATTTGGTTGTACCATGGCTGCTTAATGCTTTTGCGGCTTGTTACTTACGGTCCTACATTCTTGTTCATTTAATTGTTAGGGACGACCCAAAGGCGTTACTCCTAAGTTCAGCTTGGCACCTCTTGTACCCCGTCTATCTGAGCTTCTTGGTATTCAGGTATGTTCTTTGTGACAAATCTAAGTTGAACTAGAAACCAAAATAGGCATAAAGAGGGCTTGTGCTTTCTATGATGGATAATGGGACTTAAAAAGGTTTATAGAGCAGGTTGTGAAGGCTGATGATTGCATTGGCCCTGAGGTAGAAAAGTCGGTAGCTTCACTTCCCGAAGGGGGTGTCCTTCTCCTTGAGAATGTCAGATTCTACAAGGAAGAAGAAAAGAATGAACCGGAGTTCGCAAAGAAGCTTGCTTCACTGGCTGATCTCTATGTAAATGATGCATTTGGAACTGCACATAGAGCGCACGCTTCAACTGAGGGAGTCACTAAGTTCCTGAAGCCATCTGTTGCAGGTTTCCTGTTGCAGAAGGTGACTTTTTTTCCCCTGACAGAATATTGTATCTTTAGAAGAATAAGTAGTTTCCTAGTTTAAGTGCTATCAGCATGATTGATATTTATAACCAAAGAAAGAACTTGATAGTGACTGCATACTAGAATTACTGTAATCTTCAATATTTTTAGTTAACTGGTTAACTTCACTGAGCAGCATCAGTATCCATAATTTCTATTTTCAGTTGGCACCTCCCAAATAACTGAATTGTTTTGAAAGTTGAAAGAACGATTAATGCTACTAACTTGGTGTATGCAAATTGTCATTAAAGCCCATATGATGAATAAATGACGAAAAGCTAATTAATTGTGTTTGGTTGTACCACCTCACTAATCTAATTTTGTACCTATCCTGTTTTAGGAGCTGGACTACCTTGTTGGGGCAGTTTCAAGCCCAAAGAGGCCATTTGCTGCCATCGTGGGTGGTTCAAAGGTCTCATCCAAAATTGGAGTTATTGAGTCACTTTTAGAGAAGTGTGATATTCTCCTTTTGGGTGGTGGAATGATTTTCACATTTTACAAGGCACAAGGACTATCAGTTGGTTCCTCCCTAGTTGAAGAGGATAAACTAAATTTGGCAACATCACTTCTTGAGAAGGCCAAGGCAAAGGGAGTGTCTCTCTTGTTACCGACCGATGTGGTGATTGCAGATAAATTTGCTCCTGATGCAAACAGCAAGGTCTGTTGTTTTAGTTCAATATTTATAACCAGAATATGTATTGTGCCTGTGATTTTAGTGTGAGCAATAATATATTTTTCCATATCGTTACAGGTTGTGCCATCATCAGCGATTCCTGATGGCTGGATGGGCCTGGACATAGGACCAGACTCTATTAAGACATTTAATGAAGCTCTTGAAACTACCCAAACTGTTATCTGGAATGGACCAATGGGAGTATTCGAGTTTGACAAATTTGCAGTTGGAACAGAGGTATTAAGAACCCTTCCGAAACAAAGATTTGAATAACTCATTTGGCTTTACCGTTATCATTATTCTCCATCATATCTTTCTGAACCTTGCATGATTGTTAATTTTGTTGTACCAGTTTCAATAGACATTAGTGTTGTATCCTCAACTTCTGAGTACCTAAAATCAATTAGGATGCTATCCAATTCTTAACATTATAAAAGAAATGAAATCCTTGTTATATTTTCATTTTCTTTTTGATGTATGGTGAACTAGAATTGAGACCCTGGTTGCAGGCTATTGCAAAGAAGCTAGCTGATCTTAGTGCCAAGGGAGTTACAACCATTATTGGAGGTGGTGATTCTGTTGCTGCTGTGGAAAAAGTAGGAGTTGCTGAGAAAATGAGTCACATATCCACTGGTGGTGGTGCCAGCTTGGAATTGTTGGAGGGCAAAGAGCTTCCTGGTGTGCTTGCTCTTGATGAAGCCACACCAGTTGCTGTATAAGACTTACTCCCAATTCATTTGCCTCCCATTTATCGGCAAATTATGCATTCGTTCTTGTTATTCATAAAAGAGAAATGAACCGTTGAAGAAAGTTGAGGTTGATGTTGTAAATTTTCTCTTTGCTTTCCCGAGAGTACTACTTTTCCTCTTAGCGGAGGAGACGTTCAAGATATGTGTAAGAGGCAGCCGTCCCAAGTTTTCAATTAAATGGCTGATCCATGTAACTAATCCCTTTTCCTTATTAATTTGCATGTATTTTTAATAAATTGTTGCTTTATTTGTTGTAAATATTCAACTTTATCCAATATATTCTTTTAATTTTTTTGAAAACTTAAGAAATTTATATTTTAATAATTTTGTATTTGTTTTAGTTCAATTTTTTTATATAGCCTTTTTTGATAGGTTTAATTGGCATGTTACTAAGTTTTAAATTTTAAATTAATTTGACAAGTTACATTGTTTATTAATCTCGTTTCATTTACTTTAACTTGTTCTTATTGTAGGTTATTAGTTCTAATTATAATTTTGTCATATTTTTTTACTTTATTACAATATAATTAATCTTTTCTAGGATTAATTTTGTCTTTAAATTATGAGTTTGGAAATTTTGGGTCAATTTATTGAGTAAAAAATTTGAAGAATTAAATTTAAAAATTAAAACAAATGTGGATAATAAACATAAGAAAATAAGATAAGGACTGGTTTGCAAAAGAAAGGAAAACGAAAAGGTTGTTGAAAATGCAAAAACGTGAGAGAGAAGCCTATGTAAAAAGGAAAATAAGCCTACAAGAATAATAACATGGAGAGTTGGAGAGTAGTATAATAAAACAAAAAGTTGAAGAGGGGCATCGAGAAAAATGTAGTTGTTAACTCTCAAATAGAACCTAAAAGAAATATAATTGAGTAGAGGAGAGTAATAATTGTGTCAACTTATTCAAACAACTCATCTATAGACATTATTATAATGACTTTGTTCCCCTCTTCTTCCAGTTAGGGGTGGCAAAATTGGTCCGGCCCGCGTTTGACTCGAGTTAGGTGGGCCACGAGCCCGCTCGCGGGCCAATATTTCTTAATCTGCCTTCAATGTGTAAAACGACATTGTTTTGATAATTTTTTTTCAAAAAATAATATAGACGGGTTGGATCAGTTGCCGGGCCAGACGTGGGTCAGGCTCATTGCTATCCCTACCCTTCCTCTCTCAGTGAAACTTATATTTCTTTTTTATTGGGAAATTGTATTAACATTAGTAAAAGCTAATCTAACATTGCAATGAGTATAAGATCAGTACAACATATTAATTATAAGTTCTATACATTATGAGAGAGAATTTTGTACATTTTTTGCAATAATTGTAGCTTTAATCCAGTTGAGTATCTTCAAGGCTAGTTGGTGCAATCTCCTTGAACAATCTTTGTTTCTTTCTTTCCAAAGAATGTATTAGTGAAGTAACTTAATTCGTATTTAGAACATTTTTATGCCTTACAAAATTCAGTAATAATTTGATTTGTTTTCTAAATTTTTACGATTTATCCGTTATTATTATTATATAAAATTAAGTAAAACTTGCTGTGGGGCAGTTTATTGTAGACTTATTGACTTGTTGGGCCGGGTTATGGGAACTAAAACCAGATCATAGGGCGGGGCCGATGAAGAGTTTAACTCGTTTTCTTTTCTTTTCCCCCAAAAATCCATAGAAACGAGAGAGGGAGAGAGGGAGAGAGAGAGAGAAAGGGAGAGGGAGATGGCATCGTCGGTGGTGAAGGGTGTATGGAAGTCTATCAGAGAAAAAGGCGTCGGGGCCTTTCTCCGTCAACTCAAAGAAGAAGGCTACATGTCACACTCACACACTCTCTCTCTATCTGCTTCTCTTTTTCTTTTTTCTAATTTTGATTTTTTTGTCCTAAAATACCCTGGACTTCAATCTGCGGTTTTTGCATTCTTGACAAATGAATGGATGCTGGTTACTAACTTTCTTATGTTTGCTTACTCGCAGTAATTGCCTTTCCGATGGAAATTTGTTGTAAGTGAATTTTTTTTTTTCCTCATGCTCTCGCTCCATTTTCTGAATGCTTTAGATCATGTGATTACCCCTTCAAATCGATGATCTTTTCAATTAAATTATTCTTTGCTAACCTGATTTATTTACAGTCTATAATCCCATTGCTTTGCGTGATTTTAGGCAGACTAAGATTCATAATATTGGGGCGAAGCTTGTTGGAGTTGACAAATTCGGAAACAAGTATTATGAGAGACATGAGGACACTATACATGGTCAGCGTTTGTTTGTTTTTGTCATTTACTTTTTCATTATCACAACCTTCTGTAAATGCAGTATCACGACTTGCATTGTTTTGTATATTCCCCTTTACACAATTGAGGACTTACATCTTGTGGTACACACAATTTATTTCTTTTCTGGATCAGCTGACTCTCTAGCTCTTGATGGTGGGTACTGATCCAGTCTATTCATGTTACTTGGACTTGGATACCATGTATTAGAGTCGGCAGACTAAGATAAATATAAACAAAACTTTCCTAGGAAATATCTTGGCGTGTCCAAATGAGGGCTAAAAAAGCAATTATGAACTAATGGGAGAGGTTGATCTTGGGGACTAATGGATATTGAAAATGATGTCACATTAACATTGGCATATGAAATTGCACCTGATATGAGATTGATATTAGTATGCATCTGACAAGAGAGCTTGGGCTGGAATGAAGGTTTCTGTTGCTTGATACAAGAAACTGTGTTTAGTGGATTAATCTTGTGGGGCAAGTTTTGTTGCCCTTCTCATTCAGTGGATCTATTCAGGACAACATTTTGATTTCCTAAATGAGACGACCCTCTGTTGAGTTCCTAATAATGAACAAAGTCTTATTCACATCAAGGTCGTAAAAATGAAAAATGGATTCACTTTTTTATGAGATTTCAAATATTTCAAGAACTCCATTAGGTGGACATGAGGGATGTGTAAGAAAATAAAATCACGTCGAGAGTAGATGAGACAGGCTTGTTGCAAAAATCTGCAGATTGGTTTTACATTGTTGGAATAGCTACATCCCACTTGGTTGAAGAGAAAGTGAAATCTTGCTTTTTGCATGGGTGTTTCTCTATTCTTTTAGCAAACAGAAATATTTGTGTGTCGGTGTATGCCTCTATATAAATCCAAAAGACAAGGGGATATATTTCAATATTGTTAAGATAATTTAAAATTGTTACAGGCACAATAAGCCTCTCTCTCCTTCTTTACTTCCGTTCATTTTCTTCGTTTCCTTATTTCTTTGGACGGAGTGAGCAATTTATTAGGATATTCTTCTTTTTTGTTCATTCAGCAACCATTAGAACGCTGTTCAGTGATAGATAATGCATTGTAATGTTTTTATATCCTTTTTGTGTATAAAGATCATATGTGACCCTCGACCAAAGTTTACTTGTAATTTATGAGTTGCTAGTTCTTCAATAATTCCATGCTGTCCTATTAGTTTTGTGATTCATGTTATATCATTTGTGATATTTTACAGGAAGGCACAGATGGGTTGAATATGCAGAGAAGAGTCGCTACAATGCTTCTCAAGTACCACCAGAGTGGCACGGCTGGCTTCATTTCATAACTGATCACACCGGAGATGAGGTTAGAATAAAAAAAATTATATATCTTTCTGTTGTCTTTGCTATATCATGATGGCATATTGAGTACCTATGGGTTTTGTGGCTCACTGGAAGGTCATAGAGATCTTGCTTTCCACTATGATTCAAATCCTAGTAAAGACCTATGTGCTTTCTGGTGAACCCAAGAAAAAAGTGCGTATTGAGTAACATGCTATCAAATATTGCAGCTCTTAATGTTGAAACCCAAGAGATATGGGATTGATCACAAGGAGAATCTGTCTGGAGAGGGTGAGGAGTTCATATACCATTCTAAGGGACATGCCCTCAACCCTTCACAGATAGACTGGACAAGGTATCAACCTTGGCAGCCCACCAAGTCAGAGTGATCTGCTGCATCCACCTACTTCCTGTAAACATGGAGAATGATGGTCATAAAATTCCTTTTACCATGAATAAATTTTTAACTCTATTTCTCAGTCCATAATGATTTGGCATTTTCTATGGTAAGAGACTGTTACTGTTAATGGTAATTTTCTTTTTCTCTGAAAGTTTACTTAGTTTCGAAATGTCCGGAAGCATTTGACAGATTTTTTCAAAATGATTATTTTATGGTCTGTTTTAAGTTTGGCTATTCTCTGTGCTCTGGCTTATTGCGTGTACTGTAGTTCTTTTGCTGAAAGCTGCTAGGAGAAGGTTTCGAGGTATTCTCTCTATGCAGGGTTTCGAGGTATTCTCCCTAT
>JAOQMM010000007.1:4990647-5005857 GCA_027563515.1 Erythroxylum platyclados
AGACATTTAACGAAGCTCTAGAAACTACCCAAACTGTTATCTGGAATGGACCGATGGGAGTATTCGAGTTTGACAAATTTGCAGTTGGAACAGAGGTATTGAGAACCCTTCCGAAACAAAGATTTGAATAATTCATTTGGCTTTACTGTTGCCATATTTCTAGATCCCATCATATCTATCTGAACCTTGCATGATTTTTAATTTTGTTGAACCATCAACAGACATTACTGTTGTATCCTCAAATTCTGAGTACGTAAAATCAATTAGGATGCAATCCAACTCTTTAACATTTTAAAAGAAATTAAATCCTTGTTTTATTTTCATTTTCTTTTGATGCATGGTGAACTAGAATTGAGACCCTGGTTGCAGGCAATTGCAAAGAAGCTAGCAGATCTTAGTGCCAAGGGAGTTACGACCATTATTGGAGGTGGTGATTCTGTTGCTGCTGTGGAAAAAGTAGGAGTTGCTGAGAAAATGAGTCACATTTCCACTGGTGGTGGTGCCAGCTTGGAATTGTTGGAAGGCAAAGAGCTTCCAGGTGTGCTTGCCCTTGATGAAGCCGCACGAGTTGCTGTGTAAGAGAAACTGCCAATTCAATTTCTCCCCGTTTATATGCCTTCTTTGTTATTCATAAAAGAGAAATAAGCTACTGTAGAAAGATGAGGTTGATGTAAATTTTCTCTTTGCCTTCCCTACGAGAGTTCCACTTTTCCTGTTCCTAGCCCAAGTTTATGAAGTAGTCGTTCAAGATATGTGTAGGAGGCAGCCGTGCAAGTTTTCAAATAAATGGTTGATCTATGTAACTAATCCCTTTTCCTTATGTCATCAATCTTCTTATTAACATAAAATAAAAATAAAAAGGAAAGTGAAAATGTTCATTCCTAGATGTGTCGTTTTTGTCGGATTGATATCCTCATTCTTCTTAAAGGGAAGATGAATGAAGAAGTCAGTATTTTTCCATAGAGGCTTTTGTACTATTTATGAAATGATTAATAAATTTTAATTTTTTATTCTTTTTTTAGAAAATAAAGGTAAAAAGGCCCTAACAATGATATACGGATACATTACTGAAAGCTTGAAGTTTAACAACTAACAGGAAGAGTTTTTAACTTCCATTGCCATAAGCTTGACGCTTTACGAAGATTGACAAACAAGAAGCATGAGCTTCGGCTATCCACCAACTTAGAATTCATTCTTGCGGCAAAATATTCCAGATGAATAGAGTAAAATAAGAGTTTCATAATTCCCAGTTACTAGTAATACTTCTATTGCAATTAAGGTGTAAATGATGAACCAAGATGAGCTCTCTTGTTCTTCCCTTTTATCTCCTAAGAGTGTTCGTGTTGAATGACAACTAATATCTTTGAAATGTTTAAATTTCTTTTCTTCAAAATGGTATAAACTAAGCATCCAAAGGCTGTTTCAGATATCAGACTATCCTTTCTACTTCTTCCTCGACTATTGCTCATTCAAAATATTATATTGAACCATTCCTTACACAGATAAGAAAGGTTGCAAGCTCTTTGTATTTCATTTTAATGGTAAGAAGAGAAGCTATATTGGAAGGATAGATGAGTAATTGATTTTGGCTACTGTTTCCAAAAGGAAATCAATTAATAATATTTGAGATGCCATATAGTCTATTAAGAGTGGATAAAATACCTAGGAGTCCCAATTTTAACTAGAAAGCTCACATTTTCAGATTGTAATCCTCTTTTAGATGCAATTAGAAAAAAAAAATTGAGCAATTAGACTCTAAATCTTTCCCCTATGGTAGTAGAGTCCAGTTAACATTTGTTATTCTTGACAACTTGCAGATCTATTGGTGCTTATATATTGCTATCATTAAAAAAGTGTAGAACGAGATTAATAAGCAAATAAGAAACTCTGAATGGCACTAATGTCCCTAAGAGCAAACCAAAAGTGAATTGGAACATTGCATACTCCCTTAAAAAAAATTGGTGGTTTAGGTATTTCCTTCATTAAACTCACATGAAAAGCATTAGTAGCTAAAAGGCCATGGCAAATATGTATGGACAAGGAAAGTCTGTGGGTTAAATGGCTTCACCAATATTTCCTAAAAGGAGTAAGCATACGGAAGATCTTACCAAAAGCTAGCATTTCCTAGACACTATGTGAAATCATAAAGCTAAGAGATTCCTGATATCAAGCATCAAATTAGAAGTGGAGCTGACACATATTTCTAGTTTGATTGGATAGAAATTGGTCCTTTATATAAGATCAGATAGTTCCAACACTTGAAAAACATAATCTATAAGAAAGCAAGAGTCCAAGCTTTCATTAATGACAGTAGCTAGACCTAGCTTGCTAACTCTATGAGAGGCTCCATGGAATTCCTTCCCAACCTACCAACTTACCTACCTGACCCTTCTAATCAAGATAGAGTTATTTGGCAACCTAAAAAGCAAGGAAGATTCACTGTTCAATCATAAAAAACACATCCAAGGACCCTATGCAATGAGTCATATGGTACCAACTCATATGAGATCCTGCCTTGCCCCTTCCTATGCTATTCTCATATAAATGGCCACTATTGGCAAGCTAAACACAACATGCTCTCTGAAATTCCAAATAGAGGAGAGATCATGCTTGTTGTGCTCCCATACTCAAGAGGACCTCAATCACCTTTTCTTTAAGTGTAGCTATAAAAAGAAGATGTGGGGAATAATCTTGTCTTTATTTGGTATCCAATGTAATCAGCATATTTGGGACAACATTATTACATAGGTTTACAGATTAAAGAAAACACTTTAGGGAAACTATAAACTCGTCAAATGTGCAATGGAAACATTATTCCATGAAACTTGGTATGGAAGAAACTCCAGGGCATTCATTAACCAAAACATAAATGAAACAATTTTCATAAGCAAGGTTCTCCTTAAGATTAAGCACATTGTAGGAGCAAGAGGTCACACCTCTAAACTATCACAATAAGTAAAGGCTACATGGAGATTGTAACTTAGAAGCTTCATTTAAAGCTGTGGTTATACTTTTAATGTGCTAAGTTAGTCGTTTCTTAGTGAGCAAATTCACCTGTTAAATTGCTTTATGAATTTTATATGATCAATACTTGTATTTGGGACGTAAATATTATTTCAATTACTTTACCTTTAAAAAAACTCCCTTTAATGGTAAACCATAAGATGAAAGAAATTTTAGGGGAAGCCATTTTAAAGCACACTACAATAAGTCAGGGCACCTTAGGCAAGCTAGCTTGAGAAGTTATTTACAGTACTTATTGGAGAACATACCAGAAGAATGATTCAATTGGTAAATGCTATCAGCTCTATGGGAGTTTGCAGAGAAACTTGGAGCTAGGTCTAATAAAGAAGATAAAAATGAGGAGATAAGTCACTTAATGTTGCCACTAAAGACTTCTTTAACAATAGCTTCTTCATGTATTATGTTCTTGAGATCTAAAGTCCATTGTTGTATTAAGAGGGTCAATATTGCTCTGATTATCAAACCAAAAGTTTATATTAGCTCCATTACTAAGCTTGCATTGAATTATAATCTCACCTCGTCCCTCAGTCTTAGAATTTGCAATATAGCACATGAGCACATTCTAGAAATGTTTGCCCTTCAGACCCATTAAACTACAAAGCTTTTTTATCTTTTAATAATCTCCATATTCTCTTTATCATAAGAGGATTTTTGTGAGTTTTATTGTACAAATTCTTAAGCCACCTTCATCTTTTGGAATACAGACCTCACTTTATTTTACTTTAGCCAATGATTTTCTTACAACCTCACTAGACTATAGAAAGGATATGAGTATACTTTCAATTGATTTGATCAAGCTTTTTGGAAGAAAAATATGCAGGGTTTAGTATACTTGTAAGGAATTGAGTAAAAAAACTAATAAGTTGAACTCTTTCAGTAAGTGAAAGACTATTATTGCAATAATTACTCACTCTTCTTTGGATCTTTTCAATCAAAATGATCAATTCTCTGTAATTTGGCCTTTTATGGAAGATAGGGATGCCTATGTAGGTGAAAGGAAGTTCCTTGATCTTGATCCTTGTCAAGTGAGGTATCCATATAGCAAGGGGAGCTGATCTAGATGAGAGAAAAACATAGGTCTTGTACTTATTTATAGAGAGGCCCAAACTTCGTTAAAAATTCTTAGAGAAATCATTAATATAGTAATGGATTTGAGATCAACTCTTGAAAGGAGTAAATCGTCTATTATAAACAAGAAATGGATCTTCAAAAGCTTGCAATTGATATGGTAATTAAAGCTTCTTTCATGAATAATGAGTTCTCCAATCAATCTATTAAGAAACTCAATGAAAAAAGTAAATAAGTATGGGGAGATTGGATCCCTTGTCTCAAACCTTTAGCACCTTTAATGATATTTGTAGGTTCTTTATTAACCAAGGTGCAATAAGATACAAAACTAATGCATTGATCTATCTAGTTCATGAAATGCTTGGGGAAAAAAATGCGTCTAGAGTGTGAAAGATAAATCTTTAATTAATAGAACCAAAAGCCTCACAACTTTTGAATTTTTTCAATTGTAGTTCTTTAAGAGTTCCTAAGCTAGTAAAATGTTATTCCCATTTTATCTTCCTCTTATAAAAGTTCCTTAAGATGGGGTGAATGAGTGAGTTCATTACAACTTTGAGTCTTGATGCTAAGAGCTTGGCAATAATCTTATATATGGTATTGGAGTAGGAGATTGGCCTGAATTCCTCTTATGAAGTTAAATTAGGAGATTTAGGTATATGAATAATGAATGTCTTGTTAAGTTTCTTAACATTTTTCCTTTATTGAAGAACCCAAAGACTACATCAGTTACAAGTTTATTAGTGAATATCCATAAATTTTAAAAGAAGAAAGTATTTAGACCATCTAGGCCAGGGGCTTTATTAGCATTTAGATCAAAAGAGGGCTTTCTCCATATCTGACTCATTGAATGGTAAGATCAAATTGTAAGCATCAGAGTTAGAAATACCTTCAAAGATTATTGACTTAATGATTAGTGGTAAAGAAAAACAAGTAGAAGAAATTATAAGGTTGCTAGAGAAGTTAAAAAATCTTCTTGAGACTACGTGATAGAACTAGAAGAAGTTTCAAATAAGGTGATTCTATTAGTATTTTCACTTAAGAGGACTATGTTATGGAAGAAAGCTATGCTTTTATAACCTTTTGACAACCAATGGACCTATGATCTTTGCTTACAAATTGAGAAGTTTACATTTAGGGCTCTTGTGAAATTGGAAAGAGCCATTCTCTCTACATCCTATTTTGAGGAGTTCAAAGTTTCAAGATATAAGGAATGTTAAGCCTTAATTAAAGAGGCTTTGGTCACAGCCATAACTTGGTTTATATTTCCATATCTTTTAAGATTAAGCTTCTTAATTTCTTCCTTCACTATATACAATATCCTGAAGAAGATGTAAGATTTAAAACTTTGAAAATTATGACTTAATTTATTGTTAATTGTAGTTTCAAATCCTTTACCCTTATTCGAATAATTAGTAAATCAAAAGGATGAACTTTATTTCTTTGAGGCAAGATCCTAAATTTTATTATCAATACGAGCTTTATAACTCTCCCAATGATGCTAGCCTTAAAGTTTAAAAAGACCAAGCTCCTTAGGACTACATCCTAACTCTCTCTCTTCATAACTCATACCTCATTTAAAAAGCCAGACTACATTGGCTCAAGGATGGAGACAAGTGCACCAACTTCTTCTTTAATACTCTTTTGCCTCACATAAACATCAATAAAATCAATGAACTAATGGATAATGAATGGAATACACATGGGGATCAAGATGTTATGAAAGAACTAGATTTTAAATCTTATAGTGACTTGCTTAGTACGAAATGCTCTAGTTCTTCTTCTGTTAAGTCAATCAAATCATATATACAATATGGACATGAAGCAGATGCTTACTTATTGTTTATCAAGCCAGTTACACCTAAAGAAATTAAAATAGTGTTATTTAGTTTCAAGCCAGAAAGGCCCCAAACCAGATGACTTCAATGCATGTTTTTTCCCATAATACTTAGAGCATAATTGGAGGTTTAGTAGTAGATTGTGTGCAAGAATTTTTCAATAACTAGAAAATGCTCAACGAGCTTAATTAAACTTACCTATGTCTGATCACCAAGAAAGATAACCCTACATCCCTTTAGGATTTCTAACCTATTTCTTATTGCAATCTGGTTTACAAAGTAATTGAAAAAATTCTAGCTAAAAGGCCCAATAATGTCCTTACACCTAACATTAACAATTGTTAGGTAGCTTTAATTGATGGCAGGAGAATGGGTGATAATGTATAAATGACTAAAGAGTTATTTAAAGACTATCCTACTAATCCTATCATTTAAAGCTGCTATATTAAATTTCATATGTACAAAGCTTTAGATTCCCTAGAATGTGATTTACTCCTTAACTATCTCAAAGCTTTCAATTTCCTATAGTTATATCAATACTACATCTTGTTATGCCTTAATTAATAGAGAACCCACTGCAATCATAAAAGGGACCAGGGTTATTAGGCAGGGATATCTGTAGTCTCTCTATGTATTCACAATTTCCATTGAATTCCTTATCAGAATGACTTAGAGGCATATCTCCAATTTAAGGGAAATTAATTATCATTATAAATGTGGTGAGATGAATCTCTTTTGTTTGGATTATGCTGATGATCTCTAATTTTTATGTGGGAAAACCCCTATTCTTTGAAAATTATAGTGGGTTCAATACATTTATTCTCAAATATATTTAGCCAAAAAAATTTAAAGAAAAAAAAGGTTGATGCTTTCAGTTAGAGTGTTTGAAGCTTCCATGCTTCTGGTATGAAGGTGTAAGAATTTCTTTTCACTTACCTTGGTGTTCTTATTTTCCTAAGAAACTAAGGTTCTCAAATTGCTCTATGATTATTGAAATCACAAAAAAGGAAAGTGTCCCCTAGGCAAAATAAGTACTTCTTTTTTACTTCTCGTATTCAAATAATAAAGAATGTTCTCACAAATATTCACACACACTAGGGCTATCATATGATGTTTCCCAAAAGAATAATCAAGGAGTAAAGGCTTATTAAAAGATTCCTTTGGTTTGGAGATCTTAAAATCCATATAGAGCTAAACTAAGTTAAAAAAGGTCTATCCCTAAACAAAAAGAAGGAGTGAGGATAGTTTCCTTGAAAAAAAATAAAGTTCTTATGGATAAATGGATTAGAAGACTTACGAATGAAAAAGAAGCTAGTTGGGTCAGATGATTTCGTGCTTATTACTTGTCTAATAGATGTTTTTGGATGTTAAAAGCAAACAAGTTGCATTCTTGGCCATTTATAGAAATGTTGAGGTTAAGGAACATCATTTATCCTCACATTAAGATGCAAATTAGGAATGGACTAGATATTTGGCTTTGGTATAGCAACTGGAGTCAGATCAACACTCTATATCAAAAGCCTAAACTTATATCTATGAGAAATAGATTCCCCTAACCTCCAAGGTATTTGAGATTATACAAGGTCCTCAATTTTAATAAGAGAGTGGTTAGAGAAGAGAGGACATTAAAATTGGCTTTGTTTATCTGAAAAGTATTAAGCCACTAAATGTTTATAAGTGCTTTATCTAGCTTTTTTCTAAGGAACCATCTACCTTGTTGTCAATTATTCCTGGTATAGAATAGTCATTCCAATTTAAGGTTAGTAACTTGCAAATGACTTACATAATCTATAAGGTCATTTAAGAAATTTCTAATACAATCATTCTTTTCTAATTTAGATTGATGTATGATGCTATTAAATTAGTGAAGAATCACTCCAGAGGTATTAGATTTAGGTTGAATTTTTCATAATTTATCCTATAAGGAACTTCCTTGAAAATCCATATTGAAAGAATCAATAAGTTTAACTTGGACATTAATTCTCTAACTTAATATAGTAACTGATAAATTGATCAATGAGGCAATAATGATGGAGTGGAGAATATCAACTTTATTGGGATCAAACGCAATAACAATTCTACTATTATAGTGGGAATTATGATTAGCAATAATTTTCTAGTTTCTTTGAAGGAAATTCTAATGAACACAACTGTTCTTCTTCAATTCAGTCTCTAGTAGACCAATTGACACATGGTTAATATCAAGTAAATAATCTTAATTTTTTAATTTTTTTAGGGAATATAACCCCTCTAACATTCCAAGCAAAGAATTTCATCGGGTTTGCTTAAGAGAGTTAGAGTAGTTACCTTTGATCTTCCTTTTGGATTTTCTCCTAATAGTTATTTTAAAATATTTACTAAAGTTATTGGTACCTTGAGGATCAACTAGGGTGCTGATAGTGATTTGCTTCCTTGGTGAAAGTGGATGCTCTCCATGTAAGTTTCCAATAAATTTTTATAGTAATTCATTAACTCTTTTAGGAGTTTTTCTAGAGGTTGGATTTGCATATGTATTATTACTCCTTGGTAACTTCAACAACTTGAGCAATATTATCTTTATTATTAGAAACACTGCACCCTAAAGCCACAAATTCTTAAGAACATTTTAAGATTATATCTTTTATATTAGAAACACATGATTGATTATGAGATTGGGAAGAATCTTCTAAGCCTATGTTAATTAGATCCTTATTAACATCAATATTAAGGACTTTAGATGAGGGTATTATATTCATCAACTTATAATGGTCACCTTTAGCCTATACTTTGCCAATTATAACCCATTTCTGACCCTATTGAGATAGATCTAGTCTCATAATTTGGTCTCCACTAGTATGAGACATTTATAGTATCTTAAACTAACTTATCATCGTCTTTAAATTTTATAAAGAGTACCTAGTTTGGAATATTCTATTTGACGTTAACAATGGAACAAATTCTAGTATATTGGGCCCCTTTTATGCTTGATGTACTTCATCCCTGGAAATTAGTTTGGTAATGTAACTTTTCAAGTGGTTTAATCCTTTAGTGGTCTAATATTAGAAAAGAATGTTATGTATATTTATTCATATTGGTACCTGCTTCTGTTATAAACTTTTAAGGAGAATCCCTGGTCTCCATAAAGGAAGTAGGGCTTTCCAATGATATTCCATGGCTTATTAGAGATGATATTCTATGCATTTTTTAAGTTTAAAATTTGTAGAAGAAAAGAATCTCATCATTTACTAGCAACTCTTTCAAGCCTAACTTTTTCCAGTGAAAAAGGGCCCAACAATTCATTAAAGAATAAGTTGTTAATTTGTTCAAGAAAAAACCAACTAGCATGGTTTCCCATTTTAAAGCTCCTTCTCCAAATTCCTTTAAAGGTAGAGCAACTATAAAGCTTCCCTTTGATTGAAATGAAGGGCAGAAGTGGAGTTTTAAGGAAGCATAAACATCTCTTAAAACATGTCTCTAAGAAAGTTTGGTGGAGTTTAAGTGAAGGAGTAGGAGGAGCTCCAGGTACTCTAGGGGAAGTCATAGTGTAAATATTAATTTCAGGATAACTAAAGGAACATGAGCTAATAGGACATGAACTTGGTGGGGGAGGGGGTAGAGCTTGAGATGGGGAAGAGGGGAGAGGAGGGAAGCTAAAGGGATACATACTAGTTTGGTTGAGGTGTAACAGGGGGTTAGGTATGATGCCAAAAAAGGAAAGCAGTTAGTAAGGAAATAAGATAATTTAAAAAGTTTTTACTAATAAGAATAGGCAGAAAACTAAAGCTACAAACCAAAAGGAACAAAGACTGTAGATTCACAAAAAAAAGAGAAAGACTTGACAAAAGATGAAAAAACTAAAGGAGGCACAAAAAGAGATGTAGAGATAAATGAGATACAGTAGAAGAAAAGAGAAACAGCATAGAGAAATATATGTAGAGTAAATCCAAACCTGAAAGAAGCTAAGATGAAAAACTTGAGCTAGATTAAGGGTGAAGAACATAATAGTCAAGTATAATAAAATGTTAAGAAACATCCTAAAATGAAAGTAAGAAGGAAGATAAGCTAAGATAAAGAGTAGCCTCTTCCTCATAATCTGATTCTTAAAATTCTTTATTTTTTATTTTTTAAACAAAACAAGAGTTAAAATTACAAAAAAATTATTAAAAAGAACGATCTTATGGTAAAAAAATTCATAGAAGGAAAACAAAGTGGAAATTTTGGGTTGGTTTTAATTTTTTAATTATTTCTCCTTTTTATAGAGGAAAAATTAAATAAATTAATAAGCTTTTGTTTGATTCAATTTTCCATTTTTGTAAACTCCTGATAAGTTCTTCAATAGCTTCATCAGGAGTTTTGGTCAGGCTGGGTTGTTTTAGAAGTCTCTGAAGCTTTTTGCGTCGATGAAATCAATGGAGGATTCTCTATTTGTGGTTATGTTTGATATTTTTTTGTTGATCTTGCTTAAAAGTGAGCTGAGCAATATGGTCGACGTGGTTTCTAGACGTGCTTTCTAGACGGATAGGGTCTTTGGTGTCTGGAAATGTGTATTTGAGTAATGGGTTTGAATGATGGGTTTTGAGTAATGGATAACAGAGTATTAGTATTGGGCATGCTTAATTGCAATGTTTTAAAAATCAGATCGGACATCAAATTGGTCAAAGGAAAGGTATAAGGTTTAGAAGTTCAACCGGTATTAAATCGCTATAAAAACAGTCAATAATAAATAAGAATAAAAATTATAAGAATAAGTAAAAATATATTATAAAATAAAATACTTTATTGAAATAAAAATACGCTAATAATGCCTATTAATATATAATAAACTAATAATAACTCTAATAATTTAAACTAAGATTAAATCTAACATAAATTTTAAAATAAAAATAAAAAATTGTATTTCTATACTATTATTAATTTAAAAGTTCATAAAAATTGAAATATGTTTAAAGAAAGTAAATAAGAACGACTATAACTTTATTCTAACTTCTTTTTTTATTTCCTTTAAATAAATATTTTATAGTTTAAATATTATTTTTAACACATTCTTAAATTATTTTATGCAAATTTACTTATATATACTAATTAATAATTTAATTTATTAAACAAATTCATGATAAAAATAATAATTAATTTAAACATTTTCAATTAAAATATAAGGAGATAAATAAAGAACCTAAATTTTGACAAATATAATTTATTACTAAGATTAAATAAATTTGATATTTTTAAAGATAAAACTAGTGATTTATTTTTAAAATAATAAATTAAAATATAAAGAGATAAATAAATAATATAAATTTTAAAAATTATAATGCTCCTATTTTAAATTCTTTGATGTAAGGGTGACTTGTTCTCCAAAACAAGTGAAAGGATGAAACGAATCAACCTTATGTAACACACTACTATCATAGAGTACATGCCCGAACATCCGACAGATATTTAAGAACATACCTCATAAGAATGACATGTTAGAGCAGTCACATTCAATCATTAAAGCATCACATGTAACATAAGTGTTTAGAAACAGTAAAATTTCTTATTTCATTTACAAAATATACACATATATTGTCATTACATTATACAATCCACACATTTTTACGATACAAAAGCACTAGTGAGTTTACTGTTTATCTATACACATGGTTCTACATAATATGGGATGTTAACAAAAAACATCCTAACTAGACTCTAGATGTCAGCTGGCCAGACCTTTGAGCCATTCACACTTCCAGAGTAACAACTCTAACTTCTACTGGCTATCCTCGAAAACTAGGTCTCCTCGGTACCTGAAAATTAACGTTGCAATTTTAATGAGTTTTGCGAACTCAGTGCGCGAACCATCATCGATGTGCTCGCTCCAAACAATACAAATATCATAAGGCCAAAACCTAATTCACAAGTATATTTCACATCATTCAAAATCATTCGGCATTAAATGCCTAATCACATTGCATATCACAATTCACAAAACATCATAAAGCACGGGCATTTCATATAATCATTTCAAACAATCCGATCATTCATATCACTCATTCATATCATTGACATTTGCATAATTCAGCAACTATTCACATTTAAATTCATTATTGCATGTAAGGATAAAATGCAAATGCATATGAGACTCCACTTTCATTTTAATTTGTTGTGACCGAGCACCTATTTAACTGTCCTATACCCTTTTGTGGATACCGGGCTTATTCACATTCAGATTTCAGAAACTATCCCGGTGGCTCAGCTTGCGACCCAACCAACCCGATCCAAACACGGGCCGAGGTGGGCCAAAAATGTCATCCTGCTCTTGTTTATAAATCCTCACAACGTTCATTTAGGCATTAAAACAGGATTAAATTACGATGATTTAACCTAAACTTGTAGTTAGCCTATACTTGTGAACATATTAACATTTTGGAAAGTTATATTAAAAGTGTTTTCTAAATAAAATATCAGTTCAAACAATTATAAGTTTAAGAGTACAAGAGATATGTAACAAAACGGACAAAGAAAAAGTTTTATCTTATTTTTATTTTTTATTTTATAATAATTTTCATATTTATATCTTTTTTTTGAGAAAATAAATAATTGATTGAATTTAAGAAGTTTCCACTTAATTATAAGACAAAGAATAGCTAATAGCTAATGAAGCTAAAAGATATCTAACTAAACAAGGCGCATAGTGGGTATTGGCTATTGCACTTCCCAAGAGAGTAGACCATGGGTCCGTACCTCTTAGTTCCTAGCTTTGCTTTTAATTAACTTGATATTGGAGATCATTTCATGTAAGTCATGTGATACAGTTTCACTGCAATAGTTGCAGCCCATAAGGTCATAGAAATTTCCCTAATAAGCCATAGAAATGCAGCTACAACATGAATTTTATAAGCTATGAGTTTCTTTTTTATGAGACTTTTTCACTTATGATCATTTCATGTAAGTCTCGAAATTTTTTTAATAGTATTTCATAAAATATTCTCCTAAATAGTATTTTAAAGAAAAGAAAATCATCTTTGCTCCTCCATATCCTCCGACTAATCTAAGCAATGATATCTGACCAATCTAATTCCTGGACTAGTAAGATTATAGAGCTGTTAAACCTCAATCCAAGGGTAGTTAGAGAAGGTAAAATGAAAAGACAAGTACTTTATAATTACTACAACAAGGTAGATATTTAATTGCATTTTTTTTCACTACATTTTTTAAATCGTCACAAAAAGTAAGTTTTTGATGACAATTTTAATAATCGTCATCAAATGAGGACCATTTAGCGATAATTTTTAAAAATCGTCTAACCCTTTAGTAAAGTTTTTCTAAAACATTGCTAAAAGTGGATCCTATAGCGATGATTTTTAAAAATCGTCGCCAAATGGTACTCATTTGTGCCAAAACAACACTTTTCTTTCCTCTTAGGTGACGATTTTTTAAAAATTGTCGTCAAATTTAGCTACCAAATAAGGAGGGAACGAAAATAAGACTGGCACTTAAAATTAAAAGCTCTAAAAGCCTAAAACACCCATCTTTCATCTTCTCTTTCTTTCCTCTTCCTCCATGAAAACGCCACACCCATGTCTCATCCTCTGCTTTCTTCTCTCCTCTTCCTCCATGAAAACGAAAGGTACGATCTCGATCCATAATGTAGAGAGCTTATGTTTGTACATGCTTTTTTGTTTCTTTTTTTGATATCTGAACTTGGGTTGATGAAATGCATCTGGGGTTGTATTCCTGCTTTACCATTATTAACCCAATTGGGGTTGCTCTCTTATTGCTTTCTGGCCTATTTGGAGTTTCTTGACAATACCCCTTCTGTTTACAAGGGACTGTTTCGAAGGAGCACTCACACCTCCCCATATGATTGACCTTAGTCTGCGATTCGGAACCCTATTGCCAACACCACAAACAACAAGCATGGTTGGTCTTGTTGTCGAAGCTTGTGGATCCTACGCAGCAGTCCTAGGCTCTTCGCTTCCTTTTTCCAAAAAAGCCTCCCTCTGAGGTTCGGTTCTTTTATTTTCTTGAATGATTTCTTGTTTCTTGAAGTTGCGGTTGTTAATTTTTGTATGAATCGATATCTTCTCTGAAAATTAGGGTTTTTTTAATGGGGGCGATTAATGAAAATTCTTTATGAAATTTAGAGTTGTAGTGAAGTTGAGAGATTGGTGAAAATTGTTGTGAAATTTAGGGTGTGTTTGATTAAGTTATTACTCAGTTTACTGCGTTTACACTAGATTCGGGAATTCTTTCGTTATCGGTGGATTTTGATTTAACTGAAGTTATGTATATTCCATATGAACAAAGCAAAACATGTTGTGGAAACATGGGGCAGACAATTCCATTGCTCTCCACGTGAGCAAAGGCTTGCTTTTCTGTATCTGGCAAATGATATTCTGCAGAATAGTCGCTGAAAAAGTTCAGAATTTGTTGGGAATTCTGGAAGGTTCTTCCAGATGCACTTCGTGATGTCATTGAAAATGGGGATGAGTTTGGAAGAAATGCTACATTGCGATTGGTACTAAATAGTTACTTCTTCCACTATAACCTTTATTTTAAATTTACCGGATGGGGTTTGGTACAGTCAACGAAAATCCTGGATTTCATGATTTTAGTGTGTTTTTCATTACTTCTTTTTCTAATGTGAGACCTTTTTGCTTTTTGTTTATTATAAATAGGTAATATTGGTTATTAAAGTAGCAATCTTGTTATTAGCATGTTTTCTTTTAATTTATGACCATACTAGTGTACTGTCCAAAAGATATTCTAATTTTATGAAATCTAGCAAAAATTTTAAAATAAAGACGAGAAGGATTTACTAGTTTTTGTTTTAGTTTTTCAAACATTTAGCTGTTATTAGTTATTTAGTTCTCTGAGCTAGATCTATCATATGGTGACATTATTATCTCATGGTGCACGTGCATTTAGATCAGGTACTCTGAAGTGTGAATGATAATATGATGCAATGTGTAATAATTACATGACTTATAAAGTTCTTTGTAATCACATGGTGGATTAAATGTGGTGAAGGCTGATGAATCCATGCTTGTATGGATTTTTATTGGATGACAAGCGTCGGTCCAAATCAGTTGATATTACCTTCCTTGACATTTTGAGTTTCCTCTGCATAATCCAAAAGAATATTACCTCATGTTCATTGTGAAAGCCAGATTTGCAGTGGTATCACATTTGATTAGTATGCTCTCATGTTTCGTTGTTGATTTTGGTATAATCTTGGTAATGTGACTTACAGAATTAAGAAAGGTGCTTTTATTTCATCAGTAGGAGGCAGATAAATGGAAACTTCACTCTGGAATTGCAG